>PVIY010041802.1:0-21397 GCA_004026745.1 Myrmecophaga tridactyla | reverse complement strand
AACAAATGAGTATCATGGAAATATGTAAGAAAACAGAACAAATATTATAATGCTGCATAATATGAAACAATGGACTAAGTAGCAATGGGAAAATTGACAGATTTGACTGTATACATCATGAAACCAATGACAGTAAAAGAATTAAAACCACATAAAAAGTAATGCCATAATAATGAAAAAAGTAAAGACTAAGATGTACCTATTGTTTGTTATTAGCCAGATTTTTTATTTCCTCATTTAATCTGCATGGTAAACCTGGTTACAGTGAATGTAACCTGAACAATATCTAGGAAAGAGTGTAACTAGGATTTGAATTTAGGTAATCTGGATCCAGTAACTGAACACTTAATGAAGATATACAATAACTATTTTGTTAAAATAGTATCTGTCTTTGGTGTAGTTATGGGATTAATAAACATGTACTGATATAAGATAAATCATTCTCAAAAGGGAAATATTTTCTGAAATAAATGCATAAAAGTGTTAAATTTGTAATAAAATATGAAATAAATATAACACATAATTTCATTATTCTTAATCTAGTAAGATAATTGGATATCACAAGTAGCCTGTTCTTTGCATGCCTATCAATTTTTCTATATATCATCAGTATTGAAACATGTGCCTGGTTTGTAAGTAAAAAATTAAAGATATATATATATATATACAGACAAAATGCTTACAGAAAATTTATGGAGGATGTACCAGAATCATAATAGTTATTGTAGTTATTCTACCCAAGATGAAAAAAAGGTAGGTTTTAATAGACACACAAGTGAGTGAATTGAATTGAACATATTTTTTTCAGGAGGGATTTGTAACACTATTAGTGCTTAATTTTACTGGAAAAGGGTCCAGTTTAAATCACATACATACACTTCATGATAGATACAATACAAGTGTGGGTATCTGGGCATATGTGCATGTACAAATTTTTTTTATAAATCCTTAAGACTGAAAATATGATAGGGCAGATATTTCCACACAGTTTTTCATTTAAAGGCCAAGTTCCAAAATGATTAACACTTGATCAAGGAAAGTACAAACTCTGTATTATTTACTCTTGTTAGTAGTCAAATTTTGTGAAAGATATTTTCTTTTGGTGCCAAAATTCATCTAATTTAGTTCAATAAAATGAGATCCTGAATCAATAGATAAATTTATAAGAGGCCTTGTCATTTTCAGGTTTACAGAGATTCCTGGGGAATACTGATACATACCAAAACCATTTAGAACTACTAGTGTGTAGTAGAGCAGAATAAAGGAATTCAGAGTTCAGCCCACTGATCTTCTCAAGATGTCACTTTTTTTTCTCTGCAGATTAAATCTTGTCAGCTGCATTCTACTTACAGCTGCTGATAAGGTGATGAATAAGAGTGTGGCAGGATTCATTCTGTTGGGGTTGACCCAGGATGCTGGAATGCAGAAAGTAATATTTGTGGTCTTCTTCATTCTATACTTTGCAACTCTTGTGGGAAATATTCTCATTATGATAACTATTAAGGCAAGCCGGACACTGAAGAATACCATGTACTTTTTTCTCTTCTACCTATCCTTGGCAGATGCTTGTTTATCTACAACCACAGCCCCCAGGTTGATTGTTGATGCTCTTATTCAGAAAAGTATCATTTCCTACAATGAGTGCATGACTCAGGTCTTTGCATTCCATTTCTTTGGGTCCATGGAGGTCTTTGTGCTTATTATCATGTCTGTTGACCGTTATGTGGCCATTTGTAAGCCCCTGAGATATACAACTATCATGAGTCAGCATGTCTGTGTTGTGTTGGTGGTTTTGGCTTGGGTGGGATCTTTTATCCATTCTTTAGGACAGATTTTCCTGATTTTAAGAGTGCCCTTCTGTGACTCCAATGTCATTGATCACTATTTCTGTGACTTGCAGCCCTTGTTGAAACTCGCCTGTATGGATACTTATGTGATAAATGTGATATTTGTGTCTACTAGTGGTGCTATATGCATGGTGAGTTTCATAATCTTGTTTATATCATATGTACTTATTTTATATTCCCTGAGAAATCACAATGCAGAAGGAAGGCGGAAAGCTCTCTCAACCTGTACATCCCATTTTATTGTCGTCATAATATTTTTTGTGCCATGTATATTCATATACACACGACCACCAACCACATTTGCAGTAGACAAGATGGTAACTGTATTTTATTCAATTGTGACACCCTTGCTTAACCCTCTGATCTATACATTGAGAAATGCAGAAGTGAAAACTGCAGTGAAAAGTTTATGGTGTAGCAAGTGAAAAATTCAGCTGGTGAATAAATTATGGAAAATCTAGTTTATATTTCCTTAACATTTTACCTTATGTCATATGGGTAGGAAATAGCAAGAAATAATTAACAATCTGTGCATGCCTCAAAACCAGTTTGAACACTCTGATGACTCAAATGAATTCTATCAACATTTGGGTATATTTGTATGGTAATTTAGTTTTCTGTTCATAAGTTTATTCAAAAGAAGTGTGACTCACAACAACTGATTCAACATGTATGTATACGTGCCCAACAAATATTTTGTCTAGATTTTATTCTATTCCCTTGCATAAGTTATCAACATGAGCTAGTCTAGAAGAGACTGGAAACTGAAAAAATCAAGTTGTTCTTTTGTCAACCTGAGGAGTAGAAAATATGGCCCTAGAAGATACTACTTTGGAAATTTTGCTTGAGCCTGCCTTACTGGGGATCCTATATGCATGGATATTAAATCTTCAAAAAAATTTGGAAGATCCAATGCAATCTGAAAAAGTTTAACCATCATGTAGATGGTGATGAACAGGCCTTACATTTTGATGTCTTAACCAGTATCAGCCATTCAAGTGCCCTCCTGATTCTTTCACATTACTCTTCACAAAGGACTGAGTAAAGAAAAAGTGAGAATATTTGTCAGCTGAAACAAGGAGAAGGAAGACAAAAACAATTAATGATGAAGAAAGAAAATTGTTAAACAGTGATAATTTTACCAGGGTAGAGGAGGAGCTTTATCTTCTTTATATTTCAGGGCTCACATTATGTCTATGATATGTTCATATTTTCTGTAAGAAATTAGGTTTCAAAGTATTTCTACTCTAGGTACCTACCTGATACCTACCTAAAAGGTATCAGGAGGTATGAAATAAACAGATTTTTGCTCCCAATAGAAACTCTAATCCTATTTCTGATTTTTTGAAATTACAGAAGAATTGAAAATTCATCTCTAACGTTTCACAAACTTTGACCTTTTAGATTTATATGGGAATGTTTTAAAATGTATATTTCCATTTTGAAGGTAACCTATTATACCCCACACATTCATACAAACACAAACACAACTTCATTTCCTCAGAATCAAGTAATCATATTCTACATAAGGATTTATGTTATTATTCCAATCACATTGGAACCAGGAAGTGTTACTATAACTGATAGCGGCTAATGAGAAGAGAACAAGATGAATTTCAGAAGTAAATGAAACATTTAAGTCAATTAATGTCAAAATATCATTACATCACTCTGAAAGACCCCTAATAATTAAGATACTATGTAGAAAGCTGGTGATGCCATAAATATTTGTCTTAAATAGGACATTTGCAAGAGCTGTCAGTGCCATATTCATAGCTGACAATTTTGTTTTGTATGCCTCCAAATGAACACTCACAACTTTCCAAATGTAAGACTTAAAGTTCTGTTTCTAAAACATTTTAATCTAATCCCATAACAAATATATTTCAATGTAATTGTTTCTTTAGGGAGCCACACATAATCAAAACAAAGCTTTATTTTTTTATTTCTGGTGCTCCTTCAACCATAATATCATAGAAGATAGTCCTTATCTGCCTCTGAATAAAAGATCAGAATGCTTCATTATTTAGGTGAGTCTGGTCAAAATTTCAGTTCCAACACATTGTTACATAAGAAACATTAAATAATAATAATTGCATCAACAATGTATCTCAAGATATTTATTTCAATTTAAAATGTGATTGTATATTACTCCAACTGCAGAATCATGTTTTTACACTTAAAAGAAACATTTGGGGTAAAAACCTTCTAAACATGGAAATTTTCAGTGTGAATTACACTATGAGATCTGATAGTGGAGCTCCAGTGGTTTTGGGCAAAAAATGGCCTTTTGGCAGTGTAATGGGTAAAGGTCAGAAAGGGAACCACCAGAAGCACAGAAAATAAGGGAAGGGAAGGAGGCCTGAAAATCAGTATCTGATTAGTACACTAGGGATCTCTTAAATAATCCAAGACTTCTACTTATAAAAAAACCTTCATGTCTGAGGATCTGGTCCCCAAAAAAGATTCACAGTATTCTTGAGAGATTCATCACAAGATAAAAAATAAGGCTGTGTAGTGTTTAAAGAATTATAGTACCTACTACTACAAATAACAACAGTAACCATATAATTAAGGGGTTATTTTGGTGCCAAGAAGGTGACAACTAGCAACAGTGCTCAGCAAGATAATACAGGGGTCTCTCTTCACCTTCCATGAGTCAGAGAGACAGGATCAGACTTTAGCACTAGAGGTAGAGTGTCAGTGTTTGAAGAAGTTGAAGTCAGCTAAGGAATTTCATCTAGTCTTCTACCTTAAATATTCTCTGGGCCCACAGTTTAGCCTGGCATAGAGATGTACCAAATGCATTTGGATGAAATTACATGTGTTAATCAGAAATATAATATTAGATCAACTCTGAGAAAAGGCCAGCCAATAATGAGATTATTTTAAGGATTTTAATAAGAAGAGACTAAATCTATGATAATTCTAAGTATTCTGAGCCATTTATAATATTTTATCTTTAAACAGTCTTTTGGATGCAAATACCTGTGGAAATGTTTACAGTTAGTAGGTACTAAATCACACTCAGATCCAATGAATTCACATTTCTTTCTTTTTTTCATAATAATATAAAAGCATATAAAGAGGAGACTTTTTTCCCAAGTGGAGATACATTTGCCCTTAATTGTTTTTTCATGTCAAACTTTCCCCCATGAAAAAAATAATAAATACTTACATGAGTATTTAAAATTTTGTAACCTGCCTCCCAGACAGTCCTTTTCTAAACTTTATAAGTTCCAGGTTTATTTCTTTGGCTCATGTATTTTTGGAATAGGTTGAGGTAAGAAAATAGGTATATAGAGGCAGCAGGTGAGTAACTTGAAATCTGGTTCTAATTGTTAAACATTCTGTACAATCCCATCTGCCAAAAGCTTGTTAAAATTATGAATATTGGGCGGCTGCCATGGCTCAGCAGGCAGAGCTCTGACCTGCCGTGCTGGAGGTCTGGAGTTCGATCCCTGGTGCCTCCTGCCCATATGCAAATTTAAAAAATTATGAATATTTAAGGTGACATTTCTACATATGAGACCAGTCATTTGTGGTATTTTTTGTGCTGATGTTCTAAACCTGAGAAATATCAAGGACTTCGAATTTTGTGCATGTGTGTATGTGTAGTGTAAATTGATGAATCACTCCTATTATATAAGATTATTACATAAGGTTATCATTTTTGTCTTGCTCACAGTCTCTATGCTTTGCTGGCTTTGATGAAGCAAGCTGCCAGGCTATGAGCTGTCTTTGGACATACAAATATAGCAAGAAAACAAGTACAGCCTCTAGCCAATACCCAGTAAAAACTGAGGCCACTAGTCCAACAATTTGTGATGAACTGAATTTTGTCAACAACCACACAAGCTTGGGAGCAAATCCTTCTCCAGTTGAGCCTTGAGGTGTGATCACATTACTGGTTGACACCTTGATTGTAGCCTTGTGACAGGCCAAAGAGGCACCCATTGCTTCATGGATTTGAGTTGTGTCCAAGTTCCTGATACACAAAAACTGTGATATAATGTAAAAATAGTTTCAAGCCACTAAATTTGTAGAGATTTGAAATGCAGCAACAGATAACTACTAATGTACATAACTGAGCCTCCTCTCTCATTACACAATCCCACCAATTACTAATCTCATGTTCTGGTTTATATTCCAGACACTTTTTTATTTTATCAAAGTGAGACACATCATGCAAGGAAGTCCATCTCTGGACATTAACAGACCCCAAATTGCCTTACAAATCTGAAGATTTGCCTTACAAATCCATGAAGCAATGGATGCCTCTTTGGCCTGTCACAATGGGTCCCTCTTTGGCCTGTCCTTATCTGTAGCTTTTTTATGAGGAGTTAGGGAATTACTGATCTTTTCTCCTTATATATCTAATTCTGTGAAACTTCAGACTCCAGTGCTATACATTATTATGGTCAAGAAAATGGTATTATTAGTGGAAAATATGCATAGTATTCAGAAAGGAATTTCATCTTTGTATGTGTGACTATAACAATGGGAAATCCAAGTACAATCCCAGGAATACAATCTTATTATACAAAAAGGAGAGAGGTTTTATGCATGTTTGAGTATTTATTATTTTAGAGTGCTATAAGGATTCTATAAAAGAATGACAGAGTGGTTTAAAATACAGGAAGTTATTTGAATATGAAAGACTCATGTAAATGGTCCAGATGGACAGGGCAAAATGTATCTCCCTTCTTCTTCATTCATGGATTCAGGTTCTTTTCTAACGTTTTCTTGGTCCTGCCTAATGCTTTCATATTCAACGTCTGATCCATCTGCTAACATCACTGACCTTACCTGGGAGCTTGTCATAAATGCAGAATTCTGGGCTTGCCCCAGAACTGATGAATCATAATTTGAACTTTAAACCTAGGTTATTCATATGTAGACCACTATTTTTAAAGAATTTTCAAAGGGCTCTGCTATATACAATGGTGACACCACCTGCCTGGTTTCAGGTGGCAAGAGAAAGAAATAACCTTGGAGGAATACATATTCCACATTTTACATTTTGGCAGAAATATCCCTCCTACCTACAGCATACCCCAAGAATTTACAGAGTTAAATATGGCAGCAAAGAAGACTGGGATATTTTGAGGAAAAAATGCATGTGTGCATGTTCCTGGTACAAATTTCCTCTGTTGGAGAGTGTTAGAAATCCACTAGCATGTGTGCTTTGATGATTTTTCCATTAATGAAATTAGTTCAAATAGACCACCAAAACTCTTGAGCATCAGAACATTCTTGAGCATCAAAACACTTGACTTTGAAGCTCATCAAAATAGATGTATGGGGGAAATTTATAAATGTACAAAGTTGCCTGCCATATTTGCATCTTATTGTTGTTCCCCCAGGAGTTCTACTTGGGAGGCCATGGACTCAGGTTAATTTTGGCACTGCTGAAGAGGGATATGAATTTTAATGGATATCTAGCATTCTTTGACCGAGACATCTAGCAGCAGAACATCCACAGATGGGTATTTTATTCAAAATTGATTTCAATTAGACAAATACTTAGTAACTCCTTATTATGTGCCAACAATTTTCTTTGTCTTCTGAGCTCATATCCTATTTCACTATGCTATTTTTAAAAGTCTAGTAGCAAATACCAGACTTTTGTGAGTTCCCAAGAGTTGAAGAGTTTGAACGAATGTTTCTGAAACTAGAGACTGCTCTTCAATTTACAAGAATGTTTAAATTTGTAATTTTTTTCTGCTACTGCTCTGTAAAGCCACTTTTGATCTCACTCTCATCCTTGCACATTTTCTATCATTATACTTATGGATCTCAGGACAATAATAAGTAGAATTCCATACATTCTCAACCTTTTGTGTGAACATTCCATTTATCTGCTGCTTTTCTTGTTCTCCTGTCTGGATACTGCTTCCACTTAAATTGGTCATGTTTTCTCTCTTAAAGTTCTCATGTCAAAGGGCTTGGGGAAGAGTTTTTGTTATGAGTGTTTTTCATTGTTACCTAATTTAATTGAACTATGCAACTTTAAGCCATTCTTTGTCAGTAATCTACTGTTTACCAGGTCATTCCACTTCATTCATTTGAAGTTTTGACTATTGGATTATTGTAACTCCAACACATCTCTGCCATAAGTCTTGGTGATTTTAACATCCATAAAGATGATCTTTCAAATATGCTGCCATATTAATTTACTGATTACCCAATTCTATTCCAAGAATCTTTAATATGTCTTAGATACTCAGTCCCATAGTCATAATCTAGATATTGTCATTACCCTTCTATAATCTAAATTTCATACCCACTAATCTACAACCCCATCTTCAGTTTACATGCACTATAGTCCAACTCTAACAATTCCTAGATGTCACTGTGACAATCAAACCATTGATTCTACCAAACTCTACATGGCAATAAGCATGCACTTGCCTAGGAAACTGCACAGGCTACTCCCTTTACCTTAAGTATTCTTCTTTCAGTTATCTATCTCACTTAAAATCTCAATTCACCTCATTTATAATTGAACTGCAACTTTTCAATATGCTTTTCCTGGAAACCTTACAGAATTGCAATCATCAGTCACTAACATTTGTGCCCCTGATTACTCCATCCCTGCTTAATTTTTCTCTCTAGCACTTATCATTACCCTACATGTAATAAAGTTTAATCATTTATTTTGTTTAATATGTATGTAACACATGATTGTAATTCATATGAGAATATATATATGTGTGTGTGTGTGTTTGTATGTTTAAGAAACTTTACTGTATATCCCCATAGGGCTTGGCTCGTAGGAAGTAGACAGCAATTTTGTTGACTTATAAATGAATCATACTAAATATACAAAAATAGACTTTTAGAGCCTGATTGGGGTGTGCAGCTAAAACCTTATGAGATAAATTTCTGAAATGCAGAGATAACATTTTTTTTAAGTCTCATGAGAGATTGATTATTCTGTGAGGGGTCCAGAAGAACCCATCTGGTTTTTAGTTAAAAGAGCTGTGGATGAACAAAAGAGTTTAATGAGGCCTGTAACCCAGTGTTTCCTCATTAACTATTTAATTTGATTAAAATGATCATACACCACTCTATCTTCTTAATAGTGGAAAATAAATATGAAGCCTATTTAGAGGATAATAATATGAAGCAATTGATAAAAATGACATGGCATATACTGGTGGTTGGCAGATAAATTATAGCTGAGGTGGCAACTTTTCTTAGTGGTATAAATAAAATAGTAAAGAGCAGAAAACAAAGAAATAGAAAACAAAAATGAAGAGAAAACATAAAAAGCTGAAAACTGGTTCTTAGATTAACTGCACAAAATGGTAAAACCTATCAAGACTGAGCAAGATAGAACACAGGGAGAAGCACAAACTACCAATATCAGAAAGGAGAAGGTGGACATCATTTTATTCCCAGCATATATCAAAAAGGAAGATGACATTAACAGACTTACATCAATAAATTTGTAAGTTTCTTAATATCATCTTCCTTTTATAAGAAATGAATGAATATATTGATAAATAATATGTTACACAGCAGGGACAAGAGTAAATATAATGCCCAAGTCTTCCATTATTTTTTTGTTTTCTTGCTCTCCACACTGGATGCTGGTGTTTCTTAAAGAGACTCTATTATCTCTCCCACAGCCCTTAAGCTGTCTTGCCAATAGTCATGGACATGATTTTTTTTTATGTCCAGTAATGCAGTTACGTCAATTATTGAAATCCTTCTCACCAAGACAATATCACACTATATGGCTTCAGGAGTCATTTCTCTCAGTCATTTAAAGAGAAATAAATCAACCTCATTTCAGATTTTCTAGAGAAGAAAATAAAAGAAGAAAGGCTTCCTAGCAAAACCTCCATATCCAAAAAATCCAATAGATGATTAAAAGGAGCTTAGTCACTGAAACATGATAGCCTCAGTAGTTATCACAGCAAGATGAATTTAAACCTTGTGGAATCCCGTTGAATAAGTGTATATGCTCACAGGATAATTCAAGTGAAAAAGACAGTGAAAATTATTGATTAGGAGGTAGAGCAACTGTAACCCTTATTCATTGCTTATAGAGATTAAATTAATACATTTACCTATGAAAGCATTTTGGGATTACCTAATAAAGCTGAATATTCACATAGCCCATGATCCAGGAAATAGATTTAGGAAGCCTCTTTGGGATTACCTTATGAAGACAAGGATCTGCATATCTCATGACCCAGAAAATTTGTTGCTACTTGTTGGGAAATATATATAAAATATATATGCTACTAATTGAGAAGTATATATGAAAAGCTTACATAAGGAAAAACTGGAAAAAACAATAAATTGTGTTAATATCATACACTAAATATTATACAGCATTGAAACTGCATAAGCTACATCTATAAAATAACATGGAAATAATTGCACAAAGTGTATTGTAAGTGAAAGAAGCTGTAGACAAAATGAGTGCAAGACTTGACTTCAATTATATGAATGTCAAAGAGAGAAAAATAAGCCATGGGTTTAAGAATCAGTACAGTAGTTACCATTCAGGAGGCAAAACACATATTAGGACTTTAGGATGCTGGCTCTAATATATTTTAATCTTGGTTCTACTTACCTGGCAGTGTTCACTTTATGTGTCTTGGTGTGTTACATTTGTCTGCATTGTTTTCTATGTGCATTTTCTATACATATGTAGGAAATTATTTTGGTTTGCTAAACCTGCCAAAATTCAATATAACAGAAGTGGCTTGCCTTTTGAAACAAGGATTTATTAACTTAGAATGTACTGTTCTTAGGATGTGAAAATGTCCTGTGAAAATGCCCAAATCAAAAGGCATCTAAAAGACAATATTCTGAAAGTAGGCTATCTGCCTCTGGGGTTCCTTGGACACACAACAAGGCAAAAAGTGATGTTTGCCTCTCCTTTTCTCCATATTTCATTTCAGATTCTCTTGTTGTTTCTCTGAAAATTCATCTCCCAAGGCAAATTAGTGTTCAATGAATAGCTTAAATCCAAATGGCCTCTTTGCCTGATGAATAGCTAGCAGAAAATAAGCTCTGGGTTTCTGGTTCTCTTTTGGGAGAGAGACTTCCTTGCTTTCTCACTTTGTGTCAAAGGTTTTTTTCTTCTCACACTGATTCTTTGCAGGGCAAATAATAACTGCTATATGTGGTGTCACCCACAAATGGTGACCTGTGTGAAAAAAACATGGAATAAGACTTCATCTATGGATGTAGAGGTTTCAGCTATGGATATAGCACCAGGTGTGGAAGATGAGTGTGTGTAGTGGAAGAGAATCATAGCTGCAGCATAGAAACCAAAACCATTCATCCAAGGTAAGGGACAGCAGCACTCACTTGAGATAGTTGCCCACATACTTAGTTCAGGCAAGGAATTTCCTTTTCACAACCCGTTCTTAGCAAGATAGGGATGAGGCTTTCCAAGGAACAAACTACATATATTAAAAGACTTCTAAAGTTATTAAAAGCAGTAGAATGCTCAGTAACGAGGGACAGCTTCTATCATTGTTACAAATAATCAAACTCACTGTCCCTGGTTCCCTGATAGAGAGACCTTAGATTTGGATTTCTGGGAACAAGTAGACAGGGCTTTAAAAGAAAAATATGGGCAGGGGGAGAAAACCCAAACATTCATTCTTGTGATGTGGGGACTTGGAAAAACTGCTTATGTCTTCTACACACTCCATCCCATCCCATGGCTCCCTCTGAGGAGACAGAGTCAAAGCTACCCCCTGCTCCACTTCCTATTGAGGAAAATTCAACCATCACCAACTCTCCTGATTTTCCTAGAAAATCTAGAAGAGCCACAACCAGCCATGGAAAAATAACTAAAGAAAGCCATGGCTTCAGGACATAATCAAGTTCTTCCTATAATTATTTAACATGGGCAACCTCAGCATGAATCCCTTACTTATGTAGTATTTTTTATGACTAAAAAGAAGTGTTAATAGAAATGAACTCCAACGCTCCTTTACAAAGAGAATCATAGAATCTGTTGTGCACAATTATCATATGTGCTCATGGAATTCAAAAATTCTTGTTAAAACATTGTAACTCCTGCTTAATAGTCCATTGTGTGACCTTGACATGAAATTTTTTAAATGTGATCTCCAAGTGGAAGGACTTGCTCTCCCCCCAGAAGGAGATGTATTTAAATAAAGTCATCTAGGTCCCAGAAATTTTCTCTCAGTCCCTACCCCATTCCAAGAGGACCATCTTGGGCCAGGTCATGTAAGTTAATTGGAATCTGGCCATAGTATAAATTGGACATCAGTAAAAAATACTCTAAGAATAAAATTTTAAATTTCAATAGCATCTTATAATTAAAATCATTTTGTAAAAAGTCACCAAAGAAATGAGGTGCCTCATATTCGAGCATTTTAAAAATTATATAGTGACCACAAAACTATGAAAAGGTACAATTTTTAAAAAATTTATTTATTAATTAAAAAAATAAGAACAAACAAAAACATTAACATATAATTTCATTCTACATATATATTCAGTAATTCTCAATATCATCACATATTTGCATATTCATCATTTCTTAGAACATTCGCATCAATTCAGAAAAAGAAATAAAAAGACAACCAAAAAAGAATTAAAATGATTACAGAAAAAAAGATTATACATACCATACCCCTTACCCCTCACTTTCATTTATCACTAGCATTCCTAACTTAATTTATTTTAACATTTGTTCCCCCTATTATTTATTTTTATTCCATATGTTCTACTCATCTGTTGACATGGTAGATAAAAGGAGCATCAGACACAAGGTTTTCACAATCACACAGTCACATTGTGAAAGCTATATCATTATTCAATCATCATCAAGAAACATGGCTACTAGAACACAGTTCTATATTTTCAGGCAATTCCCTCCAGTCTACCCACTACATCTTGATTAACAAGGTGATATCTACTTAATGAGTAAGAGTAACCTCCAGGATAACCTCTCAACTCTGTTTGGAATCTCTCAGCCATTGACACTTTGTCTCATTTCACTCTTCCCAAAAGGTGCAATTTTTTAAAAAGTAAATATAATATCTATATGTGCCATCAATTCTTGTTAAAAATTGTATATTAATATTTCAAATATGAATTGACTAAGGCATTTTCAGTTTTAAAATTATTCTTTAATTTTGATGATAATTACATGTGATAAATGTTTGCTTAAAATCATTTTGATATGAAGGATATAAAGGATGTGTTTTTATTAAAATGAAAAAGAGAGTAGTTTTGTACTAAAATAAAATGAATGGCTGTTACAGAATGGGGAATGCTTAGGACAAAGCATGAATAGAAATAATAAGTTGCCAAAGGTTTGTGGAAAAGGAAATTATGGTTCAAAGTTAAAAAAGACATGAGTCTATGTACAAAATTTTTGAAAACCTTAGTGTCAAATAATATACTGGTGTAAGTCAAAAATTTGGTTTTCTCTCTGTTAAATAACATTTTTGTCTTGGACTTTTAGTCTGTTCTAATGAAAATTTATAAAAGTGTTTTCTAGATAATCAGTGTAGAAAGCAGAAAATCTGTGTTTTATCAAAATAACCTCTTTTACTTTATATTAACTTTATCATGTCCTTTGCTATGTAAGAAAAATGAATCATCTCACTGTTTAAAAAGGCTAAGTCATAAAGATCCCCAACTTCCTATTTAATTATTTTAATTTCCCACTACTTCAACCCCTATAGGATTATTAGGCTAATTGCTCCCTCATTTGGATTATTTAAAATAAATCCTTTTACCACAAACTTCCATACAAAGCTTAAAAATATTGCAGTGCCAAGGACCTGATAAGCAAATTGTACAGAATCAACCATATATTTGCCAATACCCTAAACCTATGGGGAAATATTTATTAACCCAATGGAATTTAACCACCCAGATGACACCTTTTCTCTAGGTACCATTGCTCATATTCCTCCTCTGCCCTTACAGTAGCTAACTAGCAAGTCTGTTTGGGTGGAGTGTGGCCACCAAAAGGGGAGAAGTTAATTCAAGCTTAACTGCTTGTTAAGGAACAACTCAAAGCTGGGCCTATAGAATGATTGAACAGCCCCTGGAATACTCCTATTTTTGTAATTCCAAAGAAATCTGGATAATGGAGATCATTATCTGATTTATGGCAAATCAATGCTATATTACAACCTATGGGTTCCATTCAATGGGGACTCCATAATCTACTATGATACCGACAGACTTTCCATTAGTCATAATGTATTTAAAAGATTCCTTTTTTATTATTCTTTTGCATCCTCCTGACAAAGTGATTTGCTCTCTCCATTTCAGTACTAAATAACCATAAGCTTATAGAAAGATATCAATAAAAAATGATGCCACAAGGAAAAAATACTTTTTTTTCATACCAAGTAGCACAGCACTTGGTATGAAAATTTGCATTGGGAATTTTGAGTCACCTCTCAAAATGAAAGCACTCATTGAGCTGAACTGGTGTAACTGAGAAATTAGGATTTGGGGTATGATCTTGATTAGTGAATCATCACATAAACATCACATCACTTTTTGCTTTCTGGAATGTTGGAGTAAACAGGGAAATACCTGAGATCTCTGAATTGTAGACCAGCTGCCTTGATATCTGAAGTGAGTGTAAAAAGCCCTTACCCTGTACCTTTGTGATTGTAAAAGCTGGTCATTCTTTTGTAAAGCTAAGGCCCTAATGCTAATGAAGTTGGCCATTAACTACTTCTTTCTTTTGCTTATAACTTTAGTATTGAACTGATAGCTCTGACTCCCCTCCTAACTTAGGTTATCTGAAGTAACCTCATTTTCCCTTGCCAAAATCCTTAAAGAACTCGAATCTCGAATCCCCGAAACTTGGGGAGACAGATTTTGGGCCATTGAGTTGTCTGTTCTCCTGCTACATATGTAGTAATAAACTTTCTCTTTGAAGTCCCCATATCTCAGAAATTGCTTATTGAGCACATCAGGCAGAAGAATCCATGACCTTTGTCCACTAACACTAGCTGTGTCTATTTTAGCTCTGCAAAAAAATAATAATAATAATAAAAAAGCTAATGAAGTGCTTCTCAGTACTAGAGCTCTTTCCATGCCAGAAAACAAATTTCTAGTTTACCTGGCAATGGTTGCTTCTATTTTGGTACAAGTATTGTGTACCTTCTTTATTCTCATCTTAATTATAAAGCTCCTATTTGGGCTAGCAGAGCAACATGTCCTTTGGACTTCCTTATTGCTTTTATCATTTCTGCTATTGTGATATCTGTTACTGCAGCTATATACCTTGGCAGCACTAGCTAAATCTGTTCAGAATGCTCATGCAATCAAATTATGACCAATGTTGTGGGGGGTCAGGAGCAATAAATCAGGTCTTAGCAAGAAGAAGGTATAAGGAGTCACAAGATACAGGACAGAAATTTCCCAAGAGTTAAAAATTAAACAGCAATCATTGTTAAGAAACTAAAAGAATGGGATGTATTGTGCAAAAGCTAGTGGCATTTCCCTGCTTCTGTAGATAAGCTTGTTTGCTTACAGCTGCAAACCAAGATGTGGCTCTAAAAAGATAATGCCCCTTTCCTGCTTCTGTGTATAAACTTGTGGTTTTTGCCTTTATAAGCCCCCCTTGAGAACCTCTAGGGGCTGCTCTCTAAATCTTCCTTCTTGGGGGTTTCTGAGGCAGTAGCTGGCCAGCTAATAAAGACTCCAAATTGGCTTGCAGATTTCTTTGAATTGTGTGGTCTCTCTTTTGGTGAGCTCCACAACAACAGCTTCACTTTTGCCACCATCAACATCAAGAGCAATAATAAAGAAAACAGGGGGGAGATATGAGGAAGATATGGTTAAAGCATTTGTAAGCTTGTTCTGTGTTTGCCTGTCCTCAAGCAGTGGAATAACACTGTGCCTAATTTTTTGTCAAACTAAAAGCAGCTTAAGATGTTTGTCTATTTAGTTGTGTCATTTGCATATTTGTTTGCTTTGCTTATCTGTGGCATTTGCCTATCTGGAACATATTCTCCTACTCATGGAAAATTCCTGACTTGTTCTTAAAACAAAAGATACCTCCTGAAGGCAAATAGGTGTACAATGGATACCTTACCTCCAAATGGCCCCTTCACCTGACAAATAGCTAGCAGAAAATAAAATCAAGCCTCTGGTTCTCTATTGGGACACAGAATCCCTAGCTGTCTGAGTTTGTGTCAAAGATGTTTTCTTCTCATGCCAATTCTTTGTTGGACAAAGAATAACTGCTATAGGTGGTGTCACCCACAGATCTCTTTTGGAGGACTCCAGTAAATAGTTTAAGACCAATCTTGGGGCAATGCATCAATTAAAATAACCTAATGAAATGTTCCACCTATAATAGATCTGCTACCAAATGGATGGATTAAAAGGGCATGTCCTTTTCTGGGTTATATAACAGCTTCAAACCACCAGACAAATCCATGAAAAGTTATCATTAAATAAATACAATTTAATCCATAAAAGCCCCTTCTAGATCATCCAGACAACCATTTAAACACATATTTTTTCCTCTTCCTTACTATCATGATGGCACATATAATGTTTCTCTAATTATGGGAGAAAAAAAGACAAGTTATGGTCTGGACAACTGCTAGTATCATTGGTATCAAATGATCTAGAGATGGTGTCATTTTGTGATAAGCCGATTTCTCAGTATTTCAGAGGGATCAAATTAGAAGTAGTACAGAAATGCTAAAAAAAATCAGCATCTTTCTGTAAATTTCAATACCATTTTCATAATGTTTGATTTTTTCCCACAGGTAAACACCAATTACAATAAATATAATTAATTTTAACTCACAAGTACTGTACTACTGATAGTAAGTATAAAATATTCCCTTAGTTATATGAATTGCAAACCTGAGGAATTTATACTTATATTTTCTGTTTGATATAATTAGTAAAATTATCATATACACACACACACATATATATATATACAGAGAGAGAGAGAGAGAGATTGAGAGAGAGATTGGAAATCAGAGTTTTAAAGGAACTTTCTTGAATGCTGTAAAAATTACTCAGCTTTTTTGACTCTTTAATCTCTATGTTAAGAAATAGCAGTTTGTACCATTATTTCACATACGTAAGCATAGAAAAGTTAACAATGAAATTTAGGCCTTGAAGCTTTTAGTGCTTTCAGGACTGTGGGTTACAGGAAAGAGAAAAGCATGATTTGGGGAAAAAGAAAAGGAAAAGAGTGAGTTGGCACAATTATAAGAAGGTAGAAAAGAGAAGAAAAACTCAGACCTTGCTTGGGCAGGGCCCTGAAGTAAAAGGAAGCTAAAAGCATTAGATGAACACCAAACTAATCCCATGATCCTTGCCCTGAGTCTCCAAGGTAAAACCTTGGAGGGATATGCCTTGATGAGGATAGAATTCAGAGTGGGTCTATTGCATTAATTCACACTTTGCATCCAGCTGAAAGTGGTTTCTTGTTTATAGTTTGAGAATAACTGACTATACATTGAACCACATCACAGTCAAGTGATTTTTGGCAAGTGCACTAAAAATGCTGTAGATGTTATGTCAGTCTATTCTGGTTCATATGTATAGTTAAGGCTAAAGGAGGTGTTCTAGTTTGCTAGCTTCTGGAATGCAAAACACCAGAGATGGATTGACTTTCAATAAAAGAGGATTTATTTCATTAATGTATAGTTCTTCAGAGGAAAAGCAGCTAACTTTCAACTGAAGTTCTTTCTTACATGGGAAGGCACAGGGTGATCTCTGCTGGCCTTCTCTCCAGGCTTCTGGGATCCAACAATTTTCCCTTGGGTGGTTGCTTTCTGCATCTCCAAAGGGCTGGACTGAGTTGCAAAAGTTGATATAAGGTATGCTGAGCTGCTTGAGCTGTGGTACATTAAGTGCTCTCATTTAAGCACCAGCCAGTTAAATCAAACGTCATTAATTGCAGGAGGCACACCTCCTAAATGACTGCAGATGTAATCAGCCACAGATGAGGTTCACATGCCATTGGCTCATGTCCACAGCAATAGATCAAGGCACTGTCACCTAGCCAAGTTGACACCTGAATCTAACTGCTACATGTTCACCCCTTGTCAACTTGGCAACTACACACATCACCTTAAACAATATTAAGTTGCAAAAACTTCTCTTCTAGCTGTGGACCTATGAATCTCAAAACAAGTTATCTTGTGCCAATATACAAAGGAGGACAGTCACAGGATACAACTTTCCATTTCCATAGGGAGAAATTGAAAGGAGCACAAGAGTCACAAGACCCAAACAATTCTGAAAACCTACAGAACAACCTCCATTGGATTTCAAGGTCTGGAATTCATTTATCCTTTGGCTTTAGAAAGTGGCAGCCCCACACTTTCCAAGGGCCTATGCAGTGGCCTGCCTTTTTCCAAATCAACCTTAGGGGACATTGAGGAGACCACCTTTTGCTTGCTCCACCCTCTCCAAGAATCAGGGCCACACCTGGGCTATCTGTCACTTCTGGGTCACATGCTCAACCTCTCCAGGTGGTGT
Organism: Myrmecophaga tridactyla; assembly: GCA_004026745.1. Lineage (NCBI taxonomy): Eukaryota > Metazoa > Chordata > Mammalia > Pilosa > Myrmecophagidae > Myrmecophaga > Myrmecophaga tridactyla. The sequence goes on along the minus strand of PVIY010041802.1, from coordinate 3,050 downwards.
CAGCCAGGCTCATCCCAGTCCCCAAGGAGTGTGCTATACCTTCCTAAAGGCCTGAGGCAGAACAACTCTTCTACTGCAATGAGATGGGAGACTCATCCTCTGCCCTCAGGGCAAACTCATCCTCTCCATGTACATGGGTGGGCCCACTCTCCTAGCCAAGGTTTCCTGGCTTTAGACTTGAACTTTCATGGTTCTCACTCTGCAAACTCCAATTTGTCCCTTTGTGTCCCCCTTTGTTCAGGTTGGCTATGATTCCATTTACACCAACAGTCCCCTCAAGCACTCCAGAACTTCTCCATCTTTCTATTCACAGTTCCTCCAAAATCTTCCCCTTATCCACCCCCAAAAAACTGGTCCAACATGACTGGTATTTACAAACTGCAGCAGCATCCCACTTCTCCAGTATCAGATATGTTCTGGTTTGTTAGTTTCCATAATGCAACACACCAGAGATGGATTAACTTCCAATAAAAAGGGGTTTCTTTTGTTAGCATATAATTCTTCAGAGGGATAGCAGCTAACTTTCAACTGAGGTTCTTTCTTATGCGGGAAGTTACAGGGTGATCTCTACTGGCCTTCTCTCCAGGCCTCTGGGACCCACCAACTTTCCCTGGGGTGATTCCTTTCTGCATCGCCAAAGGACTGGGCTGAGCTGTGAGTGCTGACATGAGGTATGCTGAGCTACTTGGGCTGGGCTATATTAAGCTCTTTCATTTAAACACCAGCCAATTAAATCAAACATCAGTCATTGCAGCAGGCATACCTACTAGCTGACTGCAGATATAATCAGCAACAGATCAGTTTCACACGCCATTGGCTCATGCCCACAGCAATAGATCTAGGCATCATCACCTGGCCAAATTGACACCTGAATCTAACTACCACAGGAGGTATTGATAGATGATATCCTTGGAGAAAATACTCATTTTTGCTTGGAGATGCCCAAAGTTACTATGTGCTATTTATTGGATGTTGTTAAACACAGCCACTTCTTTCTTCAAATTCTTTTGAGGCTAGGAGGCACATGAGAGCTACAGAATTAGCTACAAAAATACAATGGTCACAGTTGTAGGAAAATAACTACACTGAGTTGCTTTCTTTTCCCTCAAAATTCAATTAGAAAAAATATTATTTGCTTGTGAATGGAAGAAATGATTGTAAAAATGATTAGCTGCAAAGGTGCCACGATATAATTTTTGGCCTGATGGAAATAGTCTTTATCTCAAGTGTGGTGGTGATTACATGGGTTTATACATTTGTAGAAGTTCATTTTTTAAAAGTACATTTAACTGTACCCCTGAAAATTATGCAATTTTTTGTTTAAATTATACCTAAAGAAGTTGATTTACAAGTACACACATATAATTTTCCACCCCATTCTTATATCTTCTTTCCTTTATTTACCAAATAAGCAAATACAAAATGTTTTAGAAATTACAGAAATTTTAATGAACAGATTTCATTATACTTACTCCCATTATAGTATGTTTTATGAACATCATAAGGATCATTATGATTAATAACAATTATTCTAATTAACAACAATTGTAGGAAATGAGGGGAAGTTAATAAACTTGCTGAAGTCCCAGAACTGAAATGATAGTGCCAGAATTCAATGACATCATGTCTATTCAATAAGATTTAGTGTTTTGCCTTACAAAGCTTTTCATCACTTTTAGTAGCCTACACTTCAGATATGAATTTGAAAGTATACCTTTCCCTAGAGCAAGATATGTGGGTGCAGTGGGGGCAGAGATGTGGTGATATGATAGCTTGCTCACTGGAATGGAAGATGTCCCTCAGAATAGGGGAAGAGGGAAAGAATGTCCTAAGTATGAAATCTGTCTTTTTATGGTCTTGACTGGGAATAATTTGCTCTTGGTTTGCTGTGATCTTGACTATCTGTATAAAGTTGCTTGTTGAGCAAATCCTTCAGGGATGGGGTGCAGGTGTAAATTTTGGACCTCTGGAGTATGAATACAAATACCTTCTGAGTATTTGTGAACATTTGAGAGATCCCTATAAACATCTAATGGAAGAAAAAGAAATATTTTATTTATCCTCTCTACCAGGGAATGTATTGCTGTAACAGACTTTGGAGATAATATTTGGAAAATTATATTTTTATTTTATAAATATGTAAAAACTGAAATGCAAACTTTACTTTCCACCTACCAGTATCATAGAATCTTTTAATAGTGCTTAATTCAGGACCTCTAAGGAAGGTTGACTTTCTCTGCATGTCTTCCCTCCCCATAGCTCCTAAAACATAATGCAATAGTGACTCTTTCTGCTATTTGCTTGTTGGAAATGTACTGCACATGATTTATCTTCAATGTAAACCAGAACTGAAAATCAAAGCATTATAGCTCCTTCTTGGATGTCATCTCTTTAAAAAGAAACGTAAGTTCACAAGCACAGCAATTTTAGGTTTTCCTTTTCTTAATACAAATTTAAGAAAAGGTTTTAGGGCAGTTTCCACCATGTAGTTACATCTCCTGAGGAATCTGAAATACTGGGACACTTTATCCCAGTGATATAGATAGTCTAGTGTTTCTGGGCCCCTCAAAATTTGCAGACCTTTGCTTGATGCACACGGGTCTCAGATCACTTTTGATTTAAAAAGGATTAAAAGGAATGTGACAAAGTATAGCAATAAAAACTTGCATATTCTTTACTTACAAATGATCGGGTAAGGAAAGGGAGAGGGGTGTGTAGTTGGATACTAATGTTGGGTGTCCAGAATGCACAACACATACATATGGCAAAAAGAAATCAAAGTACTTTGATTACTGACTTGGTTCTTTGATAGCCTTTGCACTCTGTGCCTTTCTCTATCACATCCCCTGATCTTTATCTTCTCTGGCTCTTGATCAAAGTGGCACTTTAACTTCTGGCTCTGACTCCTTCCCTCATTCTCTAACCACCAGCTATCACCATTACTTTAAAAATGTAAATATAAAATGGTGATTTGTGTCTAGGTAGTGACTATATTGATGGCTTCCTTCTTTCACTCTTTATGATTCTTGGTTTTCTGTTAGTTCTGTCTC
>PVIY010041801.1:0-21395 GCA_004026745.1 Myrmecophaga tridactyla | reverse complement strand
ACCCAGTCCCCACAACCGTGGGGGTGCCAGGCAGGGTCTTCCACAAACACCGCCCTTTGGCATGTGGGCCAGAGGTGACCCCCCTGTTGGAGCCACATCACTGGCTCTAGAGGTTTCAGCACCACAAAAAGGACCCACAGAACCAGGAAAACGAACACTAACCCACCCAGCAGAGCCACAGGTGGGCAGTAACCTACAACATATGAATAATTGGAACATCTCTGCAAATGTAACAGATAAAGGGGGGTAGATGATTGAGAGGACTAAAAAGACGTTTCATAGCTCATCCCCCTCTCTTTCTCCAAATTCAGCTCCCAAATTCAACTTCATTTCCATGCTTGTAAGAGAGCTCCAGCTGGGTTCTGTGGGTTGAACTTCCAGATGCAAGGAAAAATCAAAACGGAGGCAGCTGTCAGACAAACATGGCCCTAGAAACTTTGGGTCCAGCACTGGCTGATGAGATCTCGAGGGCTGAGCTGGAGGGGTCCTTAGTTTTGTCATATTGCTCCCAGGAGGGTTTCCACCATGTTGATTTTATTCCGCACAACCCATCAGTCGCCCAGCTCCTAGTGCCCTTAGAGCATGGGACCTCCAGAGTGTGCCATTTTGTCTCCATCCCATCCAGGGGCATTTAACCATGCCTGGAGACATCTTTGATGGTCACAACTGGTGAGGAGGGTGCTCCTGGCACCTCTGGATGGAAGCCTGGATGCTGCCCTGCAGCCTAAAATGCACACGAAAGCCCCCTCCCCCAACCAAAGGTTTTCAAGGGCCTAGTGTGGGAAACCCTGATTTAAAGGGGAAGCTGACTTGTGTTACACTCTGCCTGTCCTCTCCAGGCACAAGTGAGCCAAAGCTGCCTTTGACACTCGCCCAGATCAAGCTTCCATTGTGCTATGTGATGACATCATAAGTGAGAGTGGACCAACTGTTCCATCACATCACAGCAGACAGGCTTGGGACAAAGGCTCACTCACCTCTGATGCTTTCGCCACCTGTAGAAAGAGGCCTAATCCTGTTCTTGTTTTTTGTTTTCATTGTTATAGTTCCCTCTCACCCTCCCCTTATCCAGATGCTGTTTTCCCATCCTAAAATACCGCACCGCCCTGCCTTAGCCCCAGTCTCTTTCAGAATTTCTCACAGACACATTCACCCACTTCTGAATCCCATGACCCTTTAATATACGCTGACCATGTTCCACCTTAATTGAGTTATTAACGTGTTGCTTAATGACTAATGCTTGGTTTCGCTCTAAAACTCTAAAATTGTTCCTGAGAAAAAGGAATGGCAAGGAAGGAACATTCAGAAAGTTCTCAGTTTAACCTTTTAAGTTAAAAGTGAAGCTTAGACTCTCCAGGAGTGAAAAAATGCTGGGGACAATTTACCAACACAGACAGCTGCATGTCTATGATTTATAAAACCAATTAGTTTCTTGCATTAATGAGATCACACGTGCATTATATTCACCTTGACTGTAACTTCCTCATTGTGGATTGAACTGCGTCCCCCCAAAAGCTGGTTTCAAGTTCTAACCCCTGGTCCCATTAATGCGACCCTATGTGGAAATAGGGTCTTTGTGAATCGTGAAGATGAGGCTAAAATGGTTTGGAATGGGCCCAAATCCAACGACTGGTGTCCTTACTAGGAGAGGACCTTCGGACACAGACAGAGAGAGAAGGCAGCCATGTGGCAGAGGCAGAGTTGAGTTATGTAGCATGCCAAAGAATGCCTTGGATTGCCAGCAAGCCACTTCCAGAACCCTGCAGACTTTAGAGGGAGCATGGCCTTGCCAACACCTTGCTTTTGAGCTTCCAGCCTCTGGAACTGCAAAACAATACATTTCTCATTTTTAAGCATACCCCTCCCCACAACCCAAAAAAGTGAAGCTCTAAATAGTTGTCTCTGAAGTATTACCAAATATTCTTTAATGTTCCAGGAAAAACTTTACTAAATCTTGAAATTTTCTGTAGAATGGAAATCAAATCTAAGTCCTAACAATCTTTTATTTGGGCTTGACTAACAGTTAAAACCAGATGCCACTATTTTGGGGGGGAAAGGGCAAATACGAACCTTGAAGGACCCTTTCAGAAGGCAAAGCACTGTATTACGTAGTAGTAGCCTGGTATGGGCAGCTGAATAGTGGGCCCCCAAAGATATCTAGACTGGAACCCCTGGAACTTTATATGCTAACAGAGACTTTGTAGTATGACTGAGAACCCTGAGATGGGAACATTGTCCTGGATTATCCAGGAGGCCCGCAAGCCATCACACATGTCCCTATAGGAGGGAGGCAGAGGGAGACATGAAGATGCTATCCTGCTGGCTTTAAAGACAGAGGAAGAAGCCATGAGCCAAGGAAGGCTGCTATAGAAGCTGGAAAAGGCAAGGGAAGGGGCTCTCCCCTAGAGCCTCTGGAGGGACCGCAGCCCTGCCAATAGTTGGCCTGGGCTCAGTGAAACTAATTTTGGACTTGACTTCTGGGTTCCAGAACTGCAGGAGAATAAATTATCATTGTTTTAAGCCACAAAGTTTGTGGGAATTTGTTACAGCAGCTCTAGGAAACGATTACATCTTGGCTAGAAAGTTTAGAGAAGGTCATTAAAATTTGACAAACTAAAAAGTAAGCTACATCTATACTTAGACTTGAGTTTTGTCCTCGTAGAAGTGAGCCTCCGTTCACCTAAGCATGTTTATCAATAAAAGGGCAAGGACCCTTCCATAAAATCAAATTTCTTTCAACAGCTCTAGGTTCTGTTGTCCTGAAACTTTGGGATTATGAATATCTGTTACTGCAAATTGGTTAGAATGTTTGTTGCAACAAACTGTGAAATTTCCTTCCTGTGCAGCTGCCGGCAGGGAGGCATCTTCGCAACCTGGGAGGAGGGGGTGGGGGCAGGCGGTTGACCCCATGACCTCAGTCATTCTAGTTCTAATAAACTCAATCAGGATTCTCTGAGACTGGGAACATATCAAGGATTCCTTCTTACAAAAATCAAGTTACAAGGAGGAACCCTTTATTACATGTTGTTACACTGTAATAGTACGAATTTATAACACCAGGTGGAAACGTTATATCCAATGCAGTTACTTTCAAGTTGTGGTCCGTTGTCTTAAACACCACTCGTCAACAACTGAGTTGTCACTCTGTAGCTAAGCGCGCGTTCTACCCTAACTTCTGCTCTGATCTGCAGTCACACGCCAAGGTGCTTCCGCGAGACGCACGACCCCTGAGTGTCCCGGCATGTAAGTAGGGCTGGAGGCTGCGGGCCGCGGCCGAGGGGCTTACCCCGCGGACCACTGCAGGACATCGGCGGGCTGGGTGCGGATTGCAGCCTTGGTGAACTGCTTCAGGATATCCGGCAGCTCCGGGGGAATGTGGATCTGCTGCGCGCAGAACATGGTGTCGGGCAGCGGCATCTCTCACGCAGACCACGGAACAGCCTGGGAAGAATCACGGATGGCTGCGGAGAGGAGAGGAGAGGAGGGGTGGGGGGCGGTTCCCCGAGCTTCGGGGCGCTGCGGTCGCCGAGACCACATTGGGGCTTAGGAACCGCCCACCCCCGGGTTTGAGGCCGAGCTGGGGTCTCGGGGCCGGGGGCTTTACCGCCTCTTCCTCCGGATCCTCGGGAAATGAGGCCCAACGGTCCCTGCTAGCGACACGCCGGACCTTGCCCCTCCCCAGCAAGCCGCAGCGATTGTTTCGCATCGGTATCCAGGCAACCGGGACGCGCGCGGGGCCGGGCGCGCGGGGCCGGGGCCGGGCATGCGCACACATAGGAGGCGGCTAGGCCAGGCGGTGCGCTTGCGCAGTCTGACTCCCGAGTCCTTACTCCGCTAGCTCGGGCTTTAGAGCTGTTGTAGTTTAACATTTCTAGTAGAAAAGGGCCTTTTGATCGATTTTCCACAGCCACATGTGAGCGGCAGATTCACCAAGTCCCTCTTTTCTCCTTGCTGTGGCTACTCGAGGCTTAGGGGCGAGGTGACTCAGGTTCCCCGAGGTGGGAAGCCTCCGTGGCTGCGTTGGCGGCTAGTGAGCCAGCAGGCAGCTTGTAAACTGCGCCGCGGGGCTCCGGAAAGGAACCTGGACTCTGCCTTGACTACCTTGTTCATCACGCACATGGCCCTGGCAGCTTCTCCAGTAATTCCCCGCGTGCTGTCCCCGCTGCCTAATCTGTTTCCTTCAGTGAACTCCTCTTGCTACATCGCAGTTCAAAAGTCATTTGGAGAAATTGGACATTCATACAAAAGTGTAGATTATAATCTTCCCAGAACTGAGAACTATTACCCAGGGGATGCTCTTCATGCATGTGATGATCACTTTTCTTGGGAAAAGAGGGAGAAAACTGACCTGGATCTCGAAGAGCTGGATAGGGCTGGAGGAGCACCTATGGTACAATCTTACTTATGAATATGTGGACCAAATACAAATATATTTGATCAAAATGAAACCAGCAATGGCTTTAAAGTAACACTGTAAAAAAAAAAAAATCCCAGTAATGTAAGTATACTTTATTTCCTTAAAAACTTTAAGATGGAAATTTGAAACATTCTGAAAACTAGAGAAAAAAAATTAGCCTCGTTATACCATAAAATCAGCTTCAAAAGTTTTCAACATTTAGTTGTCTTGTTATATCATCCATTCCAAACTCTTTCTGGGTATTAGAGGGAGTATAAAGTTGAATTCTTTAACATAAACCTAGAATGATGGTATTCCTATCAATAATTTATATCTCATTCGTAATTTTAATACCAAAATTTCCTACATAATAAATTAGAAAGTAAATAAAAAATTTATAGGCCACTGAAACCAACAATTCATAAAAATTCTTAATATCAATATCCTTTCATATTCACATTCTCCTAAATGACTCAATAATGTATTTTTACTGTTTTTTTAACCCAGATCTAAATAAGAGTCACTCATTGTATTTTCTTTCTATAACTCTCAAGATTAGAAAATATATTACTGTAATGGACAATATAATCAATTTCAAGTTGAAAATTTGACTAAGTAAAAGCAAATTTTAAAAATGAAAAAAAAGAAGTCACCTGGAGTTTAGACACAGAGAAGTTGATTGCATTTAACTTGTCCTAAGTAAGAGATGGTGGTTGAGCTAATACACTGGGTCCTAGGAGGAAATGACCACCTGTCTTCTATTGCAATAGCTGTGCATAGAAGCAATTCTGATCTATCCAGATGGGTGCTGACCAGGCCACATGCAGGGTTTGAGTCCTGGCTGGCTCCAGCAGCTATCCTTAACACCCGCAGTGTATGAACCTGGCCCTGCATCAAGCCCCACGATGGCTCTTTACCTGAGAAATTGGTCTGATCTTTCTTTTTGGTCCACATCCCAACAAATGAATCACACAACACATTTCCAAGTTAACAACATTGGTAAAACTGAAAATAATCAATATTCAATGTTGATGAAGGTATGGGAAAATAGAACTCTTATACACTGGATAGGAGTGTCATTAGTATGTTTTTGGGACAATTTGGCACTATAAAACCTTTTGATGACTTAGCAATCTTCTAGGAAACGATCCTGTGGAAATACTAGCCTGAGTGTTCAGAGTTATATGGAAAAGAATGTTTACTATAGCATAGTTTGTAATATAATAAAATGGGATAACTGTCTTCAGAAAACTTAAATCATGGTCTGTCTACACAATAGAATACAATACACCCAAAATTAAAAAATGGAGCAGCTATTTATGGACTGATATCAGATGCCAGTAACATACAAAGTGAGGAAAACTTCCTGAAGAACAAATCTACCAGTTAGCATGACACCTTTATTGTGATAAAATGATTCTGTGAATGTATGTTTATTTACGTAAAGCAAATCTGAAAGGGTACAATAAACCATTAATGGAATACGCTGATGACATGGGGTTTTATTTTAACCATTTAGTCATTTTTTTCCCCCTGAATTCATTCATTTATTTACTTGCTCAACACTTACTGAGCACTGATAAATGTTAGGTACTATTACTAGATTCTGGGAATACAGCAGTAGTCCAAACAGTTTTTTTAAAAAAAATCTCTGGAGCTTCCATTTAAAGGGTGAAAAATGTAAATAAACAGGATAAGGAAACCATATAGTATGCTTAATATTAAAGAAAAAACGACAGGAGACAGGGACACAGGAAGACTCCAGTAGCTGCAATTTTAGATAAGCCTCTGAGAATGACACTTATGTCAAGAAATGAGATTGGAGGAGCCCGAGGAAGAACACTCAGGCACAGCAAACAGCATGTGAAAAGACCCTGAAGCCCAACCAAATGTGAGGACAGAAAGGCTGGCTAGAGCACAGCAAGAGTTGTGTGTGTGTGATGGTGGCTGTTGGGTGGGGGTGGGGGGTATGGGGAGAAGGTATTGATGCTGTTATGAAGAGAAAAAGAAGAGCCATAAGTCTTGCCCAAACTTGAAGGCCATTGTGGACTCTGGCTTTGAGGGTGATATCATCATCACACACAATGGCTTATGCTGTTGAAGGATTCTGGGTAGAGGACTAATATATCTGAATTCTGTCTTAAGGTTCACTCTGGATTCAGTGATGGAGAAAAGAATAGAAAGCAAGGGCAGAGGCAAGGGAGCACAGGAAAAATAGCAGTATTCCAGGCAGGAGATGATGGAGCTAGGCACCCAGAGGCAGCAGGGGAGATAGTGTGAATTAGATTCCTGATTTTTAAGATAAAAGATTTGCTGTCAGACTGGATACGGAGTGTATGAGAGAAGGGTCAAGGGTGTTCCCACCATTTTTGACTTAGCAACTCTAATCCATCCAGTTGTTTACCAACTGAGATGAGGAAGTTTGAGAAAAATAGCAGGTTTGGGGTGGTGGGAGATCAAAAGCTATATTTTGGACCCGTTCATGGGATTGTAGGCAGTTGTCTGGATGGATGTGTCTGGAGTTCAGGGAACAAGGATACATATGTGGGAGTCATCAGTGTACACTTGATCACTATAGCTATGAAACTGAGCAAGATCCCCAAGTCCAAGGGTATAGGAGGGGTAGAGGGTCCAGACTGAGCCCCAGAGCCTTGAAAACAGTTGCAAGAGAAGATGGAGCTAGCAAAGGAGTTGAGTCCAAATATGTAGGAGGAAAATTTGGAGAGTGTGGCATCCTGGGAGCCAAGGGAAATGTTTGATGGACAGAGAAAACAATTGTGCCAGATGAGACAAGTTGAGACCTGAGACTTTTAGTAGTAGTCACTTTTGACCTTTACAAGAGCAATTCCAGTGGAATAGTGGGAGTAAAAACCTGGATGGAACAGGTTGGGAAGACAATGAGAGAGGATGAATGGGAAACAATTGAGTACAGTTAACTCTTTGAAGGCATTTTTTTAAAAGCAAAGGGAATTGGAGCAATTGTTGGAGGAGAAAGTGGGGTCAAGATTTTGTTTACAGTGGAAGAAAGGAGAGCAATATCTGAATGATGATGGAAATGAGCCAACAAAGAGACATTGATGATGCAGGAGAGGAATGGAACTGTAGAGCACTTGACAGGTGTTATCTAGTGATCCAGTGGAGGGTTACAGGGCTCTGGAAGTTCACAACTAGACAAGAGGTCACCTTTCACCTGGCTACCAATACAAACGGCAAAGCACACTCTGAAGGAGATGTGCACAGTCTGCACAGACATATGTCTTGGCCCAGCAAAGGTGGCCTTAGATAGCTTTATTAAATTGTGGAAATACATACACAACATATACTTTCCCATCTCAACCCAAGCATACAACTGGGATTAATCACATTCACAATGTTTGCTACCCTCACACCATCCATTATCAGAACTTTCCCATCAACCCAAACAGAAACCTTATACCCTTTATGCATTAATTCCCCATTCCTCCTCCCCACCTCACACCTGGCCTACTTTCTGAGTTTGCATATTCTAGCTATTCCATATAAGTAGTATTATACAATATCTCCCTCTTTGGGTCTTATTTCAAGCAACATGATCTCAAGGTTCGTCCATATAGTGGCATGTAACATAACTTCATCCCTTTTTAAACCTGTGTAATATTCCATTTTACTTATGTAGCACATTTTATTTTTCCACTCATATGCTGACAGATACTTGGGTTGCTTCCACCTTCTTAATGAGTTCTGGGAGTTCTCTGTATATTCTGGATACATGCCCATCAGAAGTTATGTTTTACAGATATTTTCTCCTGTTCTATGCCTTGTCTGTTCTTTCAGAGCGTAAGTTTTTACTTTTGAGGAAGTCCAATTCAACGTTTTCTTCTATCCATTGTGCTTTGAGTGTTGCAGTTTCCTCAGTTTCTCTAGTTAGGTCAGAGGAAAGTTGGGAGGAGTGGGTTAGTGGGTTTAGGCTTGACAGCATAGTCTATCTAAGAAATCTGTGCCTAAATATTTTCTTGTTTTCTTTTACAAATTGTAGTTTTCTTTTTACATTTAGGATTATAATCCATTTTACATTAATTTTTGCATGGATTCAATTTTTAAAAATTTTACATCTGGATGTCCAATTAATTATTCAGCACCATTTGTTGAAGATTTTTGCATCCTTGTCAAAAATCAACTGTCCACATATATGTGGATCTATTTCTGGAGTCTTTATTCTGCTCCATCAGACCAGTGGATTTGTGCAGCCAGCAGAAGGGGCTGATCAGATTGAACAAAGAACAAGGAAGTGAATGAATGGGGTTCCTGGACAGAATATGAACCTTCTTTTTCTGAAGAAGAGTTACTGAACAAGCAGGAAGGCAAGGGTACTTTACATATGTAAAGGAAGAAGTTTCAAAAAGATGTAAAAAGCAACCTCAAACTAGGTTAACTGGCTGTTTTCATACAGATGGTTTTAAATGAAGTATGGGACTGATGGAACTAGACTACAAGGTTGAAAGAGGAATTATGGGTCGGGGAAGAAGTGCCTATATTTATACAAAACAGTAACTAAGAGAATGGGTCATCACAGACTTGGACAGGTGGGTCCTTTTCTGAGCTCCCATGACCTTTTCTCTCTCATGCCCCACTCATTTTTCTCTTCATTTCCACTCTGAGCTCCTTGAAGGCTCATTTAACTATAGTACTGAATATAATGTCAGAAACTTATCAAACACCCAAACACACCTGCAGGGAGGATAATGCCTCCTTAAACCTTTAATACACTTGAGATTTTGGTTTTTCAGCTGGGGCCGGGGGAATCACGACCAGGTTCTGAGCTTGACCACATAATTTCCTCTGCTGAAAAATTTTAATCCCACAGATTAAAGATGGCCTATAACGCAAATAGCATTTCCCCTATCACCCCTACATTTAAAAGAAGCTAAAATATACCTAAATGAAAAAGTATCATAGAAAAAATTTGAAGGTGAATCTAAAAACAAAGGAAACAGAAACAGTTTGAGGCAAGAAAGTATGGAGCATGAGGATCTCTTTGCACAGGGCACTTAGGAAAATACCTCATGTAATTCTTTCCTTTTTACTCTGCAAAATATGGGTCAACTGTGTAAAGATGAATTTAATGATCTTGCTCTTATCAAAGTATCCACCTACGAGAAACCACTCTGATGAAGCCTAAGTGTTCCGCATCTAGGAGTGGGGCGCAGAGGTAGGTTGTGCTTTTCCTAATGAAGATGGTCTACAGTTATGCTGCGGGAGGGGGAGAAACGGGTGGGATGACCTCTGCAACTACACTTCTAAACTTACACTAAAACAGAAGGAAGGGGCTGCAATCATGTGCAACTTGGGAGTTGATGCTTTTCCTACATAATCACTATATATTCAAATACACGTGTTATCTACCTATGCTGACTAATACACATTTCTATAATTTTGAAGAAATCTTGCAAAGAGCAAAAACAAACCAAAAAAACTAGGCTACAACTAACATTCACTTTATTCAATTTTGTTCTCTCAACTCAAAGACAACAAACAACCACATTAAAAAAGGAGGATTTTAGAATAGGTATACAGCGATCAGGTCTGGGTATCCCAAGTGTGTGCTTTTACAGAAAAGTAATGTCCCAGATAATAAAATGTTCTGCTTAGCTCCCACAATGGTCATTCCTTAGCCTTACCATCATTGCACTCCCATGTAAAATACTATGCTACTTTCATGACTACAACATGAGGCACTCATACAAAACAAACAGGAATTAAAATTTTTAAAATATATATATATATATATATATACACACTGTATTATCTCTAGGTTGTATCAGTGACAGACATTGAGGATTATTTGAAAGAAGCCCTTACTCAAATTAGTTGTCTAAAAAAGAAATGACACACCATGCACTAGGGTAACTTTCCAGAAACCTACAGCCTCCAAGTAAGTCCTGAAACCTAGAGGAGTCAGCTTCTCCAGAATATCAGCTAGTTCCATCTCCTTACCCCATATTACTGACAGCCTCTTCCAACAAGAAAAGGTTAGAATGGGCATGGCCCAAATACCCCCAAAGAGTGGGAGAAAGACCAAAGGTGGTGGTGGAGTTATACATAGAAGGTAGGGTTTAACAAAGGATTATGACTGCTGAAACATTATACTGATATTTCCTTTAGTCTCCAGTATCTTAGAGCAGCTAGAAGCACCTGAAATTGCGGAATTGTAACCCACACCAAACTCTGAAATCTGTTCTACAACTAATTGTTGCATTGTGCTTTGAAATTTATTGCTTTTTTGTATATATGTTATTTTTCACAAAAAGAAAAAAAAGTTGTGATAAAATATTTATTCCTTCTAGCCTCCAATGTTCTGGAACAGCTAGAAGGAAAAATCTGAGATGATAGGATGGTAGCCCATGACAAACTCTGAGATCTGTCCTGTAACACATGTTGAAGAGTGCTTTGAAAACTATTGCTTTTTTCTTTCTTTGCTTTGCATATGTTATATTATACAATAAAAATTTTTTTTTAAAAATGGCACAGGCTAGCAATACACTAAATAGAAAGCATCTGATGGAGGGGGCAAATTTAAACAGGGATATACAAGACAGTTTAAACAAGGAAGTCAGAAGATCACCATAGAGGATGCTCCTAAGAATATTTCGCTCTAGCATTAAGGGTGTTCACTCTTGTCTTTTCATTACGACAGAACAGTAAGCATTCTAAACTGGAGTATTTAAAAAAAAATCATTTAATTTTACAATGGAAAACAATTATCACACCAAGTAAAGAGCTTAAAACACTCAACCCTGAAAATGAAATGAAGGGGCTAACTTGCAAAATTTTAAAAAGTGCCAGCATTCTTATAACGGCACTATATTCTCCTGTGTGTGTGAGTGTATGTGTTTGCAAATGAAAATTACAATGCAAAACTGCCCAGTGTTCCTTTTCTGTGGTTTTTAAAAGTCATCAATTCAACCTCCAATCAAGAATTACACTTTAATAGTAGCATTCTGCCAATATGCAACAGAAACAGCGTCTAAGATAAAATCATTTGAAGGAAGGTTACTTTCTATTAGTTGAATAAGTGAAAAAAAAAACACAAGACAAGAATCCACAGTAATAACAATTATATTAAATGTTGAAATAAAAATTACTTTTTGTTTACATTTGGAATTAAGATGTCCAATCTTCACTGTCTCTCTTGAGACCTAACTTCCAGGAAAAAAAAAAAACAAACCTAACAACATGAAGCTACATTTAAGGCTAGCTATACATAAACTTCACATTGGCATTTTTCTTCAGTTTTCAACTATTAGAACTTCATAGCTTAAAAATCAAACATAATTTGCTAATAATGAACAACAGCATACTTCATACATGACAATTTGATGACCAGTCATGTAAAACTGACTCCAAATGTTGATTTGTCTTCAATTTATGAATTGCATTAAAAATAAAGCAAAAAGGCCATCTTTCCTAATAAATTCCTTGAAGACGGTTTTAGCCCAATGTAAAATGAAACAAGATTACACTATGATTAAAAAAATAAATTCTACATGGAGAAGGGCAGCAATACTAGCACTTTTTGAACTATGGGTTTTAAATATTTATGAAACTACTGGTTAATAAAATCTGGATGCTACCCCAAGTAATAAATATTACACCAGCAAATGTTTCCCTAATGAAATTATCTCTTGAAAACAACAGGACAATGCACAACGGAAAAAACAGGGAGAAATTCTTAAGAAAATATAAAATTTCCTGACAGTTTTTGAAATGGAGGGCAAGTTTTCGGCCACTCATTTTTTATTTTTTTTTTTACAAAATATATCTTGATAAGATTCATTTAAAATTTTGTGGCATGGGTGGGCCACGGTGGCTCAGCAGGCTGAGTTCTCGCCTGCCATGCCAGAGACCCGGGTTCAATTCCCAGTGCCTGCCCATGCAAAGAAAAAGTTTTGTAGTGTAACAACCTTTCATTTTTCTATGGTGCCCGCCTAGATCTCTTACTGTTAAAACAGATAAAGTGTCCCAATGAGTTTATATCAAGTTCTACAAACGCTTTGAAAAATTTAAAAAGAAACCTAAATTAATAATCAAGTTATGTGCTCAATTCAGTACTTTTCTCCCAAAGAAAATAATCCATATAGAGAAATAATACCATGACGGTTGGTATTATATTTTTAAATGTGTGTGGTTTTTTTTTTGTTGTTGTTTGTTTTTTACAGTAGGATTAAATATTTGAGGTAAGGGTAGGGCTAGTAAATTCCTTATTTCAAATACAAGAGATTGGGCTACTACAAAGTGCCAAACAGTATATAACACTGAATCCTATGTCGAGATTTTTTTTTTTTTTTGATACTGATGTTTTAAAATATATTTAAAGTAGTTGCTTACCACTTAGGGAAAAAATTGTTGAAATATAAAAACAACCAGAACATGTTGCCCTTGATTTTGGTGGGTTATGTTTGGCTGACTTTCATATAAAAACAGTCTTCAGATTTTAATCTATGGATTTTAATACTATATGGGAATTCTTTTAAAGTTCTTCAAGACCTACACTATCCATTTCTATGAAAATCTCAAGATTACCACTCAAAAACAAGTGTGCTGCCCTTACAATATTCCATAACTACTACATACTTGGATCATGAGTGCAGTCATGCTCACCAGTTCTCTAAACTTCTAACTTGAAGTTTTGGTTATGAGGAAAAACCAAGTTTGTTAGTATTCAGTTCACTGAGCTTTCACAGCATGTTTCCAATGAATACATTTCTGCTCCTATGTTAAAGGCCGGCTCACCCAGTTTCCTTCTGGACAAATAAAATCAAGTTGGTTTTATTTGTAGTTTTATTCTGTAAACAAAAAGCTTTGGAAATGTTGGGATTTCCTGATGGAAAACCTGGAGAGATGTAATCCCTAGGCTCAGCCAATGATGTGCTAACCCGGAGGACTAGGAGTATGAATTGGTTTTCTCTAATGCCGTCAATCTAAGGCCACAAACTACATCTCCAGCTAGCAAACATCTCACAATGTGCTAATTCCAGTAAGATGCAGTATTGTTGGTGATGCTACCTGTAAGATTTACGATCTCTCTTGCATGACTTTTGGCCACTGCTGTCGAAAAGAATAATAAAAAAAAAAGATGGGGAATGGAGGGGTAGGTAATAAAAATCTTCATTTTGACTTTTTTTCTAAGTACAGACATGCCTCTAATAAGCACAGAAACCCAACTCCCAATGCTGATCACCAGGAATATTAAATTATCAAAATTAAAAATAATTTCCTTACCTAGCACAAGATACTATACAATTATTACAAATACAGACACATGGGGAAAAAATCAGGCAGTAGAAAACGTACAACAGCTTTGGTGTTATACAAAATAACTTCCAAAAACGATTAACAGTGAAGCACAAAGTTCGATTTTCTTACCACAGACATTCCACTGCTGATTTACACTTGTTTCCTTTTACGTTCTTGGTAAAGGCTGAACAGCCAAAAAGACAGAATGTACAGTTTACTTAAAAAGAACTGCTAGGAACACCCTTAGATTGAGCTCCAAAAAAACATCATTAAAAAGTCTTGCCTCTGCACTACTGCTCTGTGGCACGTTTCCTGTCAAGATCACAGCAGGTCCAAAATAAAGTGACAACTAGATTTAATAAATTAATATACATTTTGTTTAAAGATGTACAATGCACATTCTGTTTAATCCGAGGTTTTAGGGCATCAAAGAACTTCTATTTACACATGTACAGATCTCAGACAGCAGAGATGTCGGAGGATGCAGGGAGAGCAGGGTAGCCCTAACCTGCTGCTCTCTGAAGGCCGAGAACACAAGTCAATACACTTAACTTAAAAACAATGCTGAGAGATCACTGGGGAAAATCTCCAAAGAGAAGTCCACAAAAAAGGACACGTAAAGGCAAAGGGAAGGTCAAGATACTTGAGACAACCACTTTATTCTTGGGACGACTGTGGAGGTGGCGGAGATGTGCCTTGTTTGCCAGACTTCCGTTCATAGTTCACAAGGCGCTGCCCTACAAGGTATCTAGGTAGGAAAAACAGAGTGGTTAATTTCCTGTAAAAATAAAAGTATGATCTTACATGCTAAAACATTCTTCCCAAGAGCAGTGAGTGACACTTTTTAAAGCAAACTGGATCATCTTACTCCTACTAATTCTGCAAAGGTTAAGTAGAAAGGGGGAATGCTGGAATGAATACTTGCAAAAGGCACAAAGTCAGGCACCCTGAAGAGAGGTCGGGATTTGTGGGAAGGAACATGAACAGAAGCCAAAAGCAGGGAGGACACAGATGCTGTGTGATGAAGCATGGGTTCCACACTGTAGGTTAAGGGGTCTCAAAAGCTCAAACTCAGAGGCCAGGTGGGTAAGATGGAGCAGATTTATGCAGGGGATTTATTTATCTGCAGAATTTCACATTAAGACAGTGGACACATGTGAGAAAAATGCATAGAAATGACAGAAAGCTGGAAAGGAGGATGGTAAGACCTGAAAAGCTCCAGTAGCCTGGTAGAAAAGGAGAAATCAAAGGATTCAAGATCCCAATGAGGTTGAAGGGGAGAGGGTTGGAAATGAGTGCATATGGATGACAGGTCATGGCCTGCAACAGAATATTTTAAGTGTTCTTAAGATTTCCGATGTGATAAAGGGAGAAGGTTGTGGTAAAGAGTGCAGGACTGTGGTAGCAGAGGTTACTGTGGTTGGAATGCTAAGGCTGGAGAGACAGTTCACAAGGACAATGAAACCTCCCATGATGGTTGCAAGAATGAAGGAAAATCAGCTCATGATCTGCCTCACTAAGTGTGGGACAATGCCTGGGGGTGGACCAATAGCCCCTGGAGGACAATGCTAGAGTTGGCAATGTGCTTTTACTTTTTAAAAATTGCTCTAATCCTACTGTCTCTTTATTCATGATCTCACAGTTTAATCCTTTTACTTTTCTCCTACTAATTTCTTTTCCTCAAGTCAGCCATTGCTTACCTGACCCATTCCCAACTGAAAAATTCTTTTCAAACTGAGGATTTTGCAAATGTTTTAAATGATGACAAATGCGAATACCTAATGTAATATACATAAGCACTACCTGACACATGAGTAATCATAGAACACATCAAGATATGATGAGATTGTAGACCAAAACATTAGAAAACAGAAAGAAAAACTACTGTAGCATGGATATTAACAATCTTCATTCCAAATCAGTTTCTCCCAGTCTTCTCCATTTCCATATTGCCAGTCATTCAGACCAATGGAGTCCTTACCTCCATTCTCCGTCACAGTCCACATCCAACCCCGTCAGCAAATACTGCAAGTTCTATCTAAAAAATATCCATGATCTGAGTACTTTTCCCTCCTGCAGTTTATCATAATAAGCATAAAAATTAAGAAATGAGAACATCTTAAAAAGAATGGCTACAAAAAGGAACTCCAGACTTACTTGTCATTTTTAATATGTTCATAAAGGCGCTTAAACTGGCGGACCTGAAAGGACAAGATGCCCATCAAGACCACAACCATCAGTAAGAATGGATAAATCCGCCGGTGGACCAAGTTTTGCATTTCCGCAGTAACACCTGTAAAACCAAAAAAAGAGGAACTCTGAATATATGCAAGATAGCAGTGAAATGAAAATATGTGTGTTCCCTAACTGAGGGTGCTGTGAGACCAGAAGGGGCATTCCAGAGAAGCATCTAAGCTTCAGTCTGGCCTCCAGTACCACAATCTGCATGAGCTAGAATCACTGAAAACCACTTCTCTCCTCAGTGAGGCAGAGGAGCTGGATTAGATGATTGCTAAAATCCCATCCAGTTCAAACATTTCAGGCCTCTAATGCTCCAAAAGAGTGGTGTCAATTATATGTCAATCATGTTCACAATTAAAAAAAAATACAAAACACAATGAAAGATCTATTTCTGAAACCATTAGAACACCCAAATATTTATTTTTCTACATTTAATTCAAGAGTTTTAATTCCTCCTTTGAGGGGAAAAGGTTTTAAAAGCAGAAGTACATTGAAGGATATTACAAAATTAATGTATTCAACTGGATTATTCTCAAACACCAGCAACAGTGTGCTTGGTGTAAAGGACAAGGGCTTTGGAGTTGAATTTTAGTCCCTCTCCTTAAACGCAAGCTTTGGGCAAGATTCCCAAGCTCTGTAAACCTCACTCTCCTCCTCTCTAAGATGAAGTTCATAAAACATTTCAAAATCTCTTCTAAGATTATTATGGGAATTATGTAAAGCATGTTATACAGAGCACAAAAATGCTCAAAGAATTCCCTTACCACACTCTTTTGCCCTTCTAATGCTTTTTCAACAGCTCACAATGAGAACTTTCAATTACACAAATATGTAAAGGCATGGGTTTGAAAATCCAAATATCAATACATGAGCCTATACGCTATTAAGAAACCAATAATTTTACTTTTACTAGGACATTCTACTATAAATAAAACACTAATAAGAAGGAAAAACACTTTTTTATTAAAGAGCTCCTTCTAAAGGGTCTAGATGATTAATTTTATGAAGTATTCTGTCAAGTACGTAATGAGCTTTAAAATATATTTATGCATGTATATTTCAATATAGGTATGTATGATACCTAGTCACAATTTAAACTAAACAAAAGCCTTGAAGTTTCTAGTCAGAAGGAACCAGAAAATGATGTAGTTTACTCAAACTGTGGCACCTTAGCTTAAGGCTTTCCTGTTTCCTATGCTATCTTAGAAACTGGAGTGCACAATGCTTTGCCTTCTTCTCTGCAAGCCTGAGTTGAGCTTTCTTTCTGACAATTGTCTTCATTCAATGAGAAGCAATGGGATTATGTATACATTCTGACATGTATCTGCCACAAATTATGACAGAATATACTGGTTAAGAGTTTGGACAGTGGTAATTTACCTCTAAGGGTAAGGAGGGCCTGAATTTCAAGGGGCTGAAAAGTTCTATTTCTTGACCTGGTGGTGGTTATTCAAGAGAGTTTACTTTGTTCTAGTCATGAGATGCACATTTGTGATGTCTGTACTTACAGACAGGCTATATTACATTTCATTAAATTTTTTATTTTTTTAAGCCCTTTTCTTGGGATTAGGAGAAAGAAAAGGGCATTTTTGACAGAAGGATAAAACAAATGAAGGAGCAAAGAGGGGGAAGAACACAGGATGCCTGAGAAGATGCCAACTGAAACTTGGGAATATAAGAAATGGAGTTTGGGCCAAGGTGGCGGGGGCGGGGATGAGAACAAAACTGGAACCCTGGGGAAAATCAAGAGAAGGATCTTTATAAACTATGCCAAGGATTTTGAATTGTATTTTTTTTTTTTTCCACATGGGCAGGCTCTGGGAATCGAACCTGGGTCTCCAGCAAGAATTCTGCCACTGAGCCATCATTGCACCACCCTTGAATTATATTTTAAAGACCATGGAGAACCCCCTGAAAAAAGATGACCACAGGGGAACAATGAAAGGCATTCTTCTGAAGGTTGTCATGGCCACAGTGCCAAGAAGTGTCATGGCCTAGTGTCATGGGGGCTCAAAGTAGGAAAGCCAAACAGGAGGCTATTGAAGTTCAGATCAGAGATGACGGAGATGGTAACTTGAAAGGCAACAAAGACAGATTCTTGAGGTCAGAAAATTGGGACTTGGAGACCAAATGAGTATGAAGAGCAGAGTCTGAGATGACACAGATGACCTCTTGAGGTTTCTGACTTGAGCAACACTGCTCACTATAGGAAGGAATTCAGAAGAAAATGCTTTGGAGCAGAAAACTTTGTGCTGATCCCATGAGAATTCTCCACTATATAACAATAAGATATATTTTTCCAGTTGTTAAAAGTGTTACCAATTAGCACCTTAGGTTTATTCACCTCTCTGATTTTCTTTTTATGCTAAAGAATGTTTTGGAAAAAATTAAATATAATACTCGTACTTGATTGTATAGGTATATGATCACAGCACTTCCCATCAGAAGATATCTTGAAGGAAATCTGCTCCTACCTATTTTTAGGGGAGCCTTTATTTCACTATTTTATCAACCTGGCTAGAAAGAAGACATACCAAAGGGCTCTATGACCCTCCTAATCTTACCCTGAATAGTCAAATCTAAGAAAAGGAAATTTTCATTGTTTCAACTGGATGATATATTTACGTTTTAACTGAATTTGTATTTACAAATAAAGAATTTGAAGTCAAACAGCCTGTGATGCCCAGAAGTGACAAGAAGGTAACGATGTTCGAGTGCTCTTTCTAAGTTTCACAAGCCAGCACTACTCACCTAGTAAAGGAACAACGCCAGATGCTATGACATAAGGTACACACAAGGAAAGCAAGAGCACAGAAATCACTGGAGCTGCCAATTTACGAATAATATAGTGAAGGTCAATATTCCGGATACCATTTGCGTAAACCTAAAACATTGGAAAAAACAAATTAGAACAAGGATGTGAGAAAAATTCCTCCAGGTTAACAGAGCAATCTGTGCTGAATACAAGCCAGTGGTTGAATCCATCAACCCAGAAGCATTCCTTCAACCGGTTAATTGTTTCTCAAGTCAAGGCAAAGTCCTAACACAAATATAAACAGAGTGCCTGCAAGTGTTTAAAGAAATGAATTTGCCCCCCAACATTATACAGCTAACTATGCTAAGTCATGAAATAAGAAACTAATCTAGAATCATTATATACTATCCTAGTACAATACCAGATAGTATCTAGTTCAGTTGAAGACCACATAATTTGATGTAACTTTAACTTTATACATATCTTGTATAAGACAGATGTATGTTATTATATAAATCAAATTTTAACAAATCAAAAGGTATTTTAAGTAAAATTTTATTATGGAAGAATTCTATAGTGAGTATAAAAAAATTCCAAGAGTGTCCAGAACATTTCATCTTATCCAGAAAATTCTGTGGAATAACACTGCAGAGGAAAGGATCAATGGAAGTGGGAAGATACTAGGAATAATGGAAAATAAAAGTGTAGTGCCAAGGGAAACAAAACAGGAGAACATTCTCATTTTCTTCTCCTTCCCCCATCCCAGCCCCAGCACTTAAACCTCTCACAGCCCAGGAACAGAATGTAGTCCAACTCAATCTGATCACCTCAGGAGTAGCCCGTGAGCATTAAGATATGATTGATAAATAGGCTTATCCCTCCAATGGCACGCCTACAATACCAAAGAAAGCAACCCAAATCTCTTTTAATTAACAAAGCAAGGCATCCCAGTGTTTCTCAACCAATCCCAACTATTTTTCTTAAATATCACACACAGGGTACAAAAAAGAAGGACATCAAACTGAATGAACCTTGGGGACAATGTGTCATGCAAAACAAGCCACAAACAAAAGAACAATTATGCTATAGTTTCTCTCAGAAAACACTTGTAAGAAAACTGGAGCCTACACTGTAACATAGCAGCCACATTTAGTTTGAAATTGTATTTTTCTAAACCCTGAAACACTGAGCTATATCTGTATAAGCTGGTATTTCTCTGAAACTTTGAGTATCTCGGTGATACCTAAAACTCAGGGCTGAGTTCTGCAGCTCTGAAAGTCAGCATTACTACATACAACAACAGATAAAGAGAAAGAAAAAGAGATTAGGCTTCAATTAGAGATACAAACAAAGCAGATCTGGCTGGTACTAAGGTAAACCTGAATACAGGCAGGGTAAAAGATGACAGTGTATGTACTCTAGGTCTACTGTAAGAGACCAAAGGCAGAGAGGTTTATTTATCTAGAACCTACATTTTCTGTAATACACAATCTAAATCAACCTGTCTGGGTAGCTCATTTAAACAACTCATACACATGGAGCCCAAAAAGGAAACAAGGACTTGTAACTCTGTAGAGCTTAATATAATACCCGATACATCCCAGATTATGGTGGAATGTAATTAAATAGTATTGGCAGAATAATTAGAAGTATTCACTGAATTCCCTGAGGGACCGAAGATAAGATATGGAACTACTAAACTTTCCCATCTGAAAAACCCCTGATACCCTCTCAAACATTGGGGACTCCCAAGAAAATAGGCCAAGCCCTTGATTTTCAAGCATGTTCTCATCATACTTATTTCTATAGTGGAGAAGCTAAGAGACCTAAGAATTGCTTCCAGGAAATCTCTTTTTGTTACTCAGATGTGGCCTCTCTCTCTCTACCCAACTCTTGCAAGGAAAATCATTACCCTTCACCCACATGGGACATGACATTTAAGGGTGAAAAATCTCCCTGACAATGTGCAAGATGTCTCCCGGGGATATGCCTGGCCCTGGGATTGACAAGGCCTTCTAGGACAAAAGGGGGAAAAGAAGTAAAACAAAATAAGGCATCAGTGGCTAAGAGAATTCAAATCGAGTTGAGAGGCTATTTTGGAGGCTACTCTTATGCAAGCTTCAGCTAGATACTGCTAATTGCCTTGGTTTGCCAGTCCCCAACAAACATCATCCTTGTTAACACATAAGAACACACTGAGACTCTATAAAAAGTTTCCCTCACTAAGTTAACTTTCTTGAAATCTATAACCTCCAAAGGGTTCCCAGACCAGATAAATCCTGAAACCCAGAGGAGTCAGGGTCTCCAAGACTATCAACTATTTACACCCTCCTATCCTTTACTGTCAATACCCCTTCCCAACATGAAAAATTTAGAATGGACATTCCCCAAAGAGCCCTAAAGATTGGGAGAAGGATCAAAGAAGGAGTAACAGAGAAAATAGGATTTAACAGATGAGTATGGTTGCTGAATCACAATACTGATATTTCTTTTAGGCTCCAGTGTTTTGGAGCAGCTAGAGGAAAAAATCTGAAATTGCGGAATGGTAACTCATAGCAAACTCTGAAATCTGTTCTGTAACTACTTGTTAAAATATACTTTGAAAATTATTCCCTTTTCTTTTTTTCTGTCTATATGTTCTATTTCACAAAAAAACGTTAAAAAAATCATATGCACATGTGAGAAAATAATGCATCAGAAAACAAGATATTATTAAGATCAACACTCACA
>PVIY010041800.1:0-21391 GCA_004026745.1 Myrmecophaga tridactyla | reverse complement strand
GCCTTAGAACTGTGAACTAGCAACTCATTAAATTCCCCTTGTTAAAAGCCATTCCGTTTCTGGTATATTGCATTCCGGCAGCTAGCAAACTAAAACAGATGGCAACCAGCAGCTACAGCTTAACAAACCTACAACAAGGAAAAACCTGTTTCCAAGTTTCAAAAAGTGGTGGGGTCCCTCTAAAAACCTACTGTTGTGACGCTGACTGGCCAAGCTTAAGTCTCATGCCCAAAATTAAGCAGTACAGTTACCTCCCCTACCTGCATAGGATAAAAGTATGCAGGGGTGGCTGCCCAGGGAAAATCTGGGTAATTTATTAAAAGGGAGAAAAGATGCTGGAGCAACAAAAATAACATGTTCACTACTTCATAGGTTCTCAAGACTGTTGACTTTCCTCTAATGAATATTTACTAACTGCTTATTATATGTCAGGTATGTAAATGCTATCCAATAGAAATGGTTTGAAGTGCCTGTCCTATACAATATACTGTCTCAAAGTATGTTATTTTCTACCTTACTGCCACATGTGAGGTTGTGAATGCTATTCTCTTGGTCCACAGTGAGGCTATTTTACATTTATTTAGACTCCTATTATTTTCAGGACAGTTCTTTTCCCCTATTCTATATAAATAGTTCTTAATGTCAAATACACATACTGCCAAAAATGACATGTGTTGTTAGCTTTTGGTCTGGAAGAGACAAGAGTAAACAAAATCCTGCCAAGCAAACCAAGGGTGCATAGTCAGAAGTACCCCAAGAAAAATGGCAGGTCTCCATGACCCACCCTTCATAGTTGAAAACAGAAACAACAGCAAAATTTGAACACAACTCAACAGCAGTTCAAGTCCATGACCTAAGACACTGTTTTCTCTCCAAAATAAAGCCAAGATCGTTGAGGTTGTTTCAGGGCCTCTAGTTGGGGCCTTTTACACACTTGTGCTGAAGAACTTTATTTTCTGAGGGAGCAGAGCAAGATAAGAGGGAGGATGGGAAGAAGGAAGAGAAGGAAAAGAAGACAATATACCAGACATAGAAGGCAATGTCAGGAATCGCTCAAACAACTGTGAACAATCAGTCTGGGGAGCCTTCAAAATCACAACCACTTTTTCTGATCCAAACGTTTCACTTGATCCACCCACTCAACTTACACCGACCTGATTTTGCTTAAATTATCGTTGGTCTCAAGTTTTCACAGGAGCTTTCTTTTATGGATTTTCCATCCAGCAAACGTTTCTGTTCCTCGGCTGGGCAGATCCGACCACAGCATGCTTGGCTCCGGACCTCAGCAGCTCACCCACAGCAGCTCCAACCTGGAGGGCAAAGGCAAGATGCCATTATAAAGAATCACATTTATAAACTTTCTCTCTCTCTCAAGAACCCATATTTGACAAAGTAACTCCAAACATCTTTCAAATGTTTAAAATCATTAATGAACAGAGACTCCAGTTTATAGGGCGTCCTAAAGACAAGTTTGGGCTATTCTGAAGGGAGGACTATAATACTGAAATCATTGCTGAAAAGGTTTGACCAGACGATTATGCTCTGTTTGTGGAAAATTAAAAGCAGATGTTTTAATTAACCGCGTAAAACACAAGCTACAACTAAAACTTCATGAACACAGTGATCTGCCCTGTGGAAAACCACAGGAATGTTCTGGCAGCACTATCTGAATTCTTGGGACACAGAGGGCTGGAAGCATTACCCTTAGGAACTTGAACAGAAAATTAACTTGCTCAATATGTTTTAAAAAGTAACATGAAACCCAGATTTAATCTCAATCAAATTTAAAAACATTTCAGGACTTCAAAGTGTACCACCAAAAGACAGAGAACGAAATTCTAATGTGGTTCGGGTTTTAGACTCTATTTTTCAATACAATGTGAACAGGATACCAGAACACTTTAAAGGCTAAATAATCCAAAGGGGAAACTAATAACCTTTCAATTCTTAATAGAGGAAATGACAAAAGAAACCAATTCAACAAAAGAATCATTAACATTACCCAATGTCTCATATATTCAGGCAAAAGGAGCCTCTGAACTATCCTGTTACTTGCCAGATGTGGGGCCTGGTTCACATCAAGCTACCACACTTCAGTCTGATAAACTAAGGCTTCCAGAAAAATGCAGTGTTAAAGTATCTTATGCTTACAAATGTTACAGCAAGCAATTCTGCCACAGAAACCTCAAATGAGTGACTCTTAAAAATGCAATCAGCGAACACCAAGGACCAATAAATTAAGAAGTCTCCATTTGTTAACCGAAGAAACAGTCGTATCATATACATATATACACAAGCATATATATAGATATGCTGAATGTTGAAAGCCTATTCAAGAGACAACAGGACAAATGTTACTTTCAAAAATTGGGTCTACGATTATATTTCTATAAGTCTATACAGGCCCCATCAAAGTGTGGCAAACATAATATTACATTAACTCTACATTCATTTGAAACCTCAGTCTCAAAAATCATCTCAAAAACAAGGCAGGAAAAGAGAAAGATGTCAGCTTGAATATATGAATGGTACGATTCCCATTTTGTTCTACAAAAGTAGTGCATATAACAGAAACACTGAACTGTGAACAATGGCTGTTTTTCAGTCATAATTAGAAATGATCTGTATTTCCTTCTTAATATTTTCCAAATTGTCTACAATTAATATATATTGCGTGTAGAATTAGAACTTTTTAAAATTAAGTTATTTTTTAAGAGTATGTGAATACGAATCAGAAAATGGGACATCTATAATGTATAAGCTTGATCTATGGGTTGTCTCTTAACTGAAACAGAGCTGATAGATTAAGAAGTCTTTGTTTATCTGAACTTATGCATTCTTAACTTTTTAAGTTCAAAACCCAAGAGTTGGGGGTGCAAAGGTAGTTCAGTGGCAGAATTCTCATCTGTTATGCAGGACATCCAATTTTGATTCCTGGCCCATGCACTCCCCCTACACCAAAACAATAATAATAATAAAACAAGCGTCCAA
The DNA here is from genome assembly GCA_004026745.1 of Myrmecophaga tridactyla. Lineage (NCBI taxonomy): Eukaryota > Metazoa > Chordata > Mammalia > Pilosa > Myrmecophagidae > Myrmecophaga > Myrmecophaga tridactyla. Next base: position 18,400 of record PVIY010041800.1, on the reverse strand, counting down.
AAACACCTTCAGGGCTGAGTGGCACTTTCCTAGAAGTAAGAAATATTGATTTCTTATTCTGTAAATTTGCCACAAGGAAGGAAGGAGAAGACTCCATAGTTAATTCTCTCCTTTAATATCGCATCCTTTAGGATCACAGTCTTTTCCACTAACAATCATAATTACTATATTATTATTTACCTACACCATATAATTATGACTTAAGTAAAAGATTGCCTCTTGTGTTAATGGTTTCTCAGGAGTATGGCCTCTAGTCAACATTCCATTTCTGATACCCCTGGGCACCCAAAAAACACAAAACACAGTGGCAGATCTTAACAATGGGGGACTTGGCAATCCACCACTCTAAGAAGCCCAACACTATCCATTTACAGATGAAGCCACTGATGCCCAGAGAGGTAAAATGTCTTTCCCAAGATTGAACAGGCAGCAGAGCAGGGGCAGAAATCCAAGTCCACATCATGTGCCCCCACCTTGACCAAGAGCATTTTATGTTATTTTATATATGCACTCTTCAAAATAAAGGTTTGCATGAATCACAGACATGTGTTAAATTCATAACAGCAAAACATGGTATTAAGAGGGAGACAGAATTTTTTTCCATCAAAAATGAAATTCATGTAGAAAAAAAGTTAAGACTCAACACCAGCTTAAATAAAAAAGATGTAGTTCTGCCCAGAACATGTTAAATTGAAGAAGCAATGCTTGCACTGTGTACTCAAACAGCAGGTATCCAGAACAAAAACTGCCTATCACACCAAAAGCTTTCCGGTCCTAGTACTTGTCCAGTTGATAACACTACAGTCCTAATGCTTGAAGCAAGAGAAAAGGTTTTCAACAAGATAATATCTGCATCAAGCCACCTGTAAGAGACAACAGGGATGTATGCTCAGCCCTGTGCTGAGAATAAATTATTTACGACATCAAGTCTTGGCCTCTGGCTTCCCAGATAACTCCAGTCTTAGGGAAGAAAATTCAGTGCTTTCAAAATGTTGGAAAACAAGGGCAGAGTGAGATGATTCAGGGCTCCATCACCCCAAAGAACATTTGGACAACTAGCAAGAACTGGAAGTAACCTCTCTCTTAAAGTTGCAGAAAACAGTTAAAGGACTACGGTAATGGGGCAAGACCCTAATTAAAAAAAAAAAAAAAAAACACTTAAAAGTAGTAGTATGTCCTGGTGCCCTGGCTGGCTCCTCCCTTTCACCAGCCTGAGCTCCCAATGCAGAGCCCTGATTATGGGTCTGGAAGGAGCACATTACTCTTCGTATGTATATTAGGAGCACATATGTCTGGCCCAATTTTTCTGGTAGTGACCTGAGGGAATCACCATCCCAGTTTGCCCTGCATGAAGAAGGCAGCTCACCAAGGTCTCCTATAGAACACTGTGAGAGCACGGTCATGTCATGTTACCTGGGGCAGCGGATTGCTGCCTGTAGAACATGCAGTACAGTGTCCAGGAGAGTGAGGAAACTGTTTCCTTGTGAAGAAGGGTCATTCATATCTGTAGAAATGGTACAGCTCCAAGAGCCACAAGCTCGTGTCCAAAACAAGAGCCATGTAGAGAAAGGTCCTAGTTCCAATCTTGAGCTATTCTCCAAACTCACTGTAAGGATAAGACCTGAAGAAGAGCACTAGCACAGGTCATTGAAAGGGAAGGACAACAAATAATAGATCAAATAAATCAGTCTGCAAGGACTGGGAAGGGTGTTGGGTTTTTTCCCTTTGTTGTTGTTGTTGTTGTTATCTCATGGCTTTCAAGGGAAGTTCTGTCTAAAAAGTGTTCCTTAGCTGATACAAGCTTAAGGAACAGAAGCCACAGAGTCTAAATTCCGACGATAACACACTAAAGCATCAAAATGTTCAGATTTCAAAAGATTACAAAACATACCAAAAAAACCCCAGGAAGTAATGGTCCAGGCAAAGGAGAAGATTAAAGCATTAGAAACCATCACTGAGGACGATCTGACCTGGGACATTCCAGACAAAGACTTTTCAAAAATGTTTCTACACTAAAGGAAAATATGGGCAAAGAACTAAAGGAAATCAGAAAAGTGACAGATGAACACACAGAGAATATCAATACAGAGATGGAAATAAAGAAAAGGAACCTAACAGAGCTGAAGACCACAATACCAGAAATTCAGAATTTCCTAGAAGGGTTTAAAAAAAAGATCAGAGCTGCCAGAAGAAAGAATCAGAGAACTTCAAGATAAGACAACTGAAATCACTCAGTCTGAGAAACAGAGAGAAGAAGAAAAGAATGAAAAATACAGCCTGAGATATCTGTGGGAAACCATCAAGTGTGCCAATATATACACTTTGGGAGACCCATAAGGAGGAGAAAGAGATAAAGGAACAGAGAGAATATTCAAAGAAATAGTGACTGAAAACTTCCCAAATTTAACAAAAGACCCAAATATACACATCCAAGACACTCAATGAACTCCACAGGATAAACCCAGATAAACCCATGACACAGCATATTATTAACAAATAATGTCAAAACCCAAAGATAGAGAATTCTGAAAGCCACAGGACAGAAAAAATATGTTATATACAAGGGAGGCACAATAAGATTGAATGACAATTTCTCATCAGGAACTATGGAGACAAGAAGGAAGTGGGATAATATATTTAAAGAGCTGACAGCAAAAAAAATTGCCAGTCAAGAATTCTATATCCTGCAAAACTGTCTTTCAAAATTGAGGGAGGGATGAAGACATTTCCAGACAAACAAAAGCTGAAGAGCTTGATCACCAGTAGGCTGGTCTACAAGAGATGCTAAAAAGATTTCTGCATGTTGAAAGGGAAGCACAATAAACAATAGATCAAATAGATCATGAAGAAATAAAGATCTCCTAGGTAATGGCGTGAGTAAATATAAATGCCAGTACTATTGTGTTTTTTATTTGTAACTCCACTTTTCACCACCTACAGGATCTACAAAGCAATTGCATAAAATGTAGTGATAGGGCAGGCCAGGGTGGCTCAGCAGGTAGAGTTCTTGCCTGCCATGCCAGAGACCTAGGTTCGATTCCTGGTGCCAGCCCTTGCAAAAAAAAAAGTAGTGATAAAAAGTAGTTTTGGACTCACTATAAACTATGTCATTTGTAACAATAAAGGTGGTGGGACAGAGGGGTACAGGAACATAGTTTGTGTATGCCACTGAAGTTAAGTTAGTATCAAAGCAAACCAGATTGTTATAGATTTGGAGTATTTAATTTAAGCCCCAGGGTAACTGCAAAAATACTCTATGCAAGCTCATAGAGACAAAAGTTACTATACAGGTTGTCTGTGTCATTGGTGGCGGGGTGGGGGAGGTAATGGGGAGTTCGCACATAAAAGAGTGTAGTGTTTCTATTTGGGGAGATGGGACAGTTTTGTAATGGAGGTTAGTGAGGGTATTACAACACATGAATGTGATTAACCTTACCAAATGGTATGGTTGGGAGTGGTTAAGATGGGAAAGTTTATGTTGTATATATGTTCCCATGATTAGAAAAAAAAAAAAGGAAGAGCAACTAAAGAGACAATGACAATCAAGTGCAATACACAGATAGCAAGGAAGGAGAAAGGGCTCTAAAGGGACATTATTGGGACATATTTAAAAACTGGAATCTAGACTGTGAGCTTTATATCATTGCTAAATTTCTTGAACTTGATAACTGCACACAAGTGAAATCCTTGTTCTCAGGAACCATGCAGGGCAGTATGAAGTATTCAAGGAGCATGATGTATACAACTTACACTCAAGTGTTCAGAAAAGGAAGAAAGGAGGGGAGGGAGGAAGGGAGGGAAGGAAGGAAGGAAAGGAAGAAGGAAGAACAAATATGGCAAAATGTTAAAATTGGTGGTTCTAGGTCTCTAGGGATTGGGGGGATTAGGGGATATGTTGGAATTCTCTATATGGGGTTTCTATTATTTTTGTCACGATCCTATACATTTGAAAGCATTTCAAAATAAAATGTTTTAAAAATGGCATATATATAATTTTTAAAAATGTAAGTAAACAACCATAACTAACTGCTAAAATTAAAAAAAAAAAACCAACCTTCAAATCATGCTTGATACAAGCTTAGAGAGTGAACAGGATTTTTCTCTTTTCTTCACAATTCTTTCTTTTAAATATGTGCTTACCTCCACTACTTCATTTCTCCCTAAAGTGTCCATGTCACCCCTATCAGAAACCTAAGATTCTAACAAAATAATGTGAATAGACTGAAAAGTAAAGGCAGAGAAGAGGACAGATGACAAGGACAAACCCAGAAAAGCTCACTGAAAGACCTTTATTGAGCTTGCTTCTTGTCACTCTTTCCCTACGGTGGGGCAGGATAACAAAGGCGAGAACTGTGAAACTGCAAATAAAAAAAAAGCCGCACTGTGGGGATGATGTGATCTCACTTCGTACAGCCCGAAAGAAAACAATGGCTCTGTCCTGCCTCATCTGAGAAACCAGACTATAAAGAAAATGCATTTCTTCCACCCAAAACTGCTCCTGAAATCCCCGCCATATATTTTCATGGCCAGATGCTGGAGGAAACGTGATATTGGCAGTTTATTCTCTTTTATGCCTCAGTTCTAACACTAAAAGTGTCCACAGCTGGCAAAAGTAATTGGATTCTTGTTGATATTTCACAATGAATAAAAATTCTGTGGTGGAATTTTTCATAGTATCCTTTAAAATAATTTGTAAAATAATGATAAGTTTAAATTTAGCAGTCTGGTAGAATGAACTCTGACCTTACTAATTACAAATTAGATAAATTCACTGCAGTCAAATTATAATAGAAGACTAAACAGAACAGAATTCAGATTAACAGATTCTGAAAGCCTTTTTCTTTCTTGGAATTTTGCTATTTGTTGTTTGGTCTATGACTTCGGTAAATGACTTTAACAAAGCGTGCAGTCAGAATTGTTTCTATTTGAGAATCTTAATGTTTGGCTAACTTTTATTTTTGTCTCTTTTCTAATGTCACAAGGAAGATTCTCCTCCGTGAGCCTGATTCTGGAAATATCATCTGAGTCAATTCAGTACTGCTGAAATTTCTATCTCAAAATGACCAGGCAGACAAGTTAAGAATTTGCTGGAGAACATTCCTCTCACAGCTTGGAAATTTGATTTTAAAACTTAAGATTCACAATATTGATAAATTTACATCTTAAAATGTTTGAGAAGGGAGGATACACTGAAATAATAATGGCTAGTTTAAATAAAAATCTTTCCCCAAAAGAACCTATTTTACTTATCTATCACAAGCAACTGAAAAAGAACTATTATGAACAACCTAAACCAGCACCCAACAGTTTCTGTTTGAAAATGAAGGCTTTTTCAAGGCTTTACACAGTAACCACTATTATCTCCACAAATAAAGAGGGTTTCAATTGGGAGATGTTTCAGTTTGCTAAAGATGCCAGAAGTGGGTTAGCGTTTTTCAAAGGGGATTTATTAGTTTACAAATTTACAGTTCTAAGGCCATGAATATGTCCAAATTAAGGCATCCAGAGAAAGATACCTTGACTCTGAAGAAAGCCCAGCAGTATTTAGGGTTCCTCTGTCACAGAGGAAGGCACAGGACAATGTCTGCTGGCCCTTCTCTCCAAACTGTCTCTGGGCTTCTACATTTTCTTGCTTGTTCACTCTGGGGCATTTCTGTCTCTGAGCTCTCTCCATATGTCTCAGCCTTTTATTCTTTCATTAATGACTCCAGTAAAGACGATGAAGACCTACCTTGAATGGTCACATTTCCATGGAAACAACTTAATCAAAAGGTTCCACCCATGATAGGTCTACACCCACAAGAATGGTTAGAAGAACATGTCTTTTCTGGGTACATAACAGTTTCAAACCAGCACTGGAGGGGAGAGATCGTTTACTATTGTTTTAAAGAGCCATTCTAGAAAGAACAATGGATGAAGAAATCAAGAAAATAAGGTATGATCCCAGCTCTGCTACTTATAACCCAAGCTCTTTGTGATAACCACCTTTGTCTCTTTAATCTTTGTTCCATCATCTGTAAAGCTGGGATGATATACCATTAGCTAACCTCATGGGTGTGTCAAGCCAATTAAACCAAATATGAAAGCACTACAGAATCTATAAAACATTATATATTAACTAAACAAATATTTATTAAGACACTGTTATGTGCCAGATACTGCACTGTGGATATAACCATGAATGAGACACAGTCCCTTCCTGGAAGGACCTACTTGGAGAGATTTGTGTGGAAGCCCCTAATCAGAATACCAGACAAATATCAGGCATGGCTTTATAACAAAACCCCTAAGGAAATTCATTGGTGAAAAGTAGTAGAAGTGGGTTTTAGTTTCAGTTGTACTGTAGCTCATTCATTTAGTATGTATTCAGTGAACACTCACTGTGTGCACAACTCCATTGTAGGAACTGGGGATTTAGCCATGAACAAAGTTTCTGCCCTAAAGGAGCTGTCATTTCAGTCAGTCCTTATTCACCTGAAATGCAAAATGCATATACTAATTTATGCAGCACTGTGCTTCTGCTACAATACAATGATTTTTATAACCAAAATAACCACACTCAAAAGTTAACAGGAATATTCTAATTGACCTAAATACAATAGACATTTTGTTTCTTATTTTAATCCCTAGGCCATTGTGGTAGTTAGATTCAGTTGTCAACTTGGCCAGGTGAAGATGCCTAATTATATTGCTGTGGACATGAGCCAATGGTACGAGAACCTCATCTGTTGCTCATTACGTCTGCAGTCGTGCCTGCTGTAATGAATGATGTTTGATTTAATCGGCTGGTGCTTAAATGAGAGAGCTCAATGTAGCACAGCCCAAGCAGCTCAGCGTACCTCATCTCAGCATTCACAGATCAGCCCAGGCCTTTGGAGGTACAGAAAGAAATCACCCTGGGAAAAGTTGTTGGAACCCAGAGGCCTGGAGAGAAGCACAGCAGAGATTGCCCTGTGCCTTCCTATCTTCCTGCATAAGAAAGAACCTCAGTTGAAAGTTAGCTGCCTTTCCTCTGAAGAACTAACTAAATAAATCCCCGTTTATTAAAAGTCAGTCCATCTCTGGTGTGTTGTATTCTGGCAGCTAGCAAACTAGAACAGCCACAATTTAGAATATACCAAATAACTGCCACAATATGAAGAGTGCTCTTGATTTAGGCTTGAGGGATTACAATTTGTGTGTGTTTTGGCATTAAGTAGAATGCTCCCTCCCCCACCCCACCATCTTTTTCCCTCCAAGGAAAAAGCGCATATGCTGGAATCCATCCAATAAAAACCCTCATTTTAACAAGGGGAATATCAGTTATTTTAGAAGCATTTCCCACACTCATTTTTTAAAAGGGTAAAAAAAGTTGAATTGTTTATTTTAGAAACTAAACTTCAGTTCAATTTTAACATGCCAAATGTCTGCTTTAGCAAAGCATCTAAAAAACAATGTTTTATTTAAAAGAAGTTCTGAGAAGTAGGCTGTCTAGGACACAGTCAACCCTGCTGTTCGAAAATTCAACACCAGATTGGGGAGAGGAATGAGGAAAGGAGGGAAAGACAAAGCAAAAGGGACCTATGGAAGACAACACAAGTCTCAAGGATTAGTAACCTGAAAACTCACATACTGTACTTAACAAATACAAAGAGTAAATGTTCAAAATATTGTACAGCAAGGAAATAAGTCAATATCCAGGTAAAACTTACCAAAATATTACTTAATGCCAGAGCAAGGATTCCCAAACCTAGGGTTCCTACAGAAATACAAAATCCAAAGCCCAGATACCTTGACACACTTAAGTCTGGGGTAATATATGGAAATCTATAGTTTTTAACTGTTCCCAAATAATGCTCATATATAGTCCTGGTTGAGAACCACTGACTTGCTATATTTTCTTTCTGGGGAAAAATAAAAAAGCACTGCAATATTTTAATAGTAATAATAGGTAACTGTTTCACTAAAATGCTTTCCATTAACCCTCGCAATGATTCTGAGGTAGGAAGTGCTATTACACCCTTTTTAAAAATCCCCCCTTTTAAATATTTTTTTTTAATTAGAACAGTTTACAGAAAAATCATGCAGAAAATAGAGTTCCCTTATACCACACCTCACCCACAGTTTTCCCTACTATTCACATTTTGCATTAGTGTGATACCTTTGTTACACATGGTGAAACAATATTATTATATTTATACTATTATCTGTAGCCCATAGTTTACATTAAGGCTCTGATCTGGTGAACTTCAGTAAACTAACAGTGTTCTTTTTTCTATTTTAAGGATGCCACATAATTACTCAATAATATAGCATAGGGTTTAGGGTTTTTAATGCAGTTCTCAAAATTCAGTAATGAATTCTGAAACTGAAGAGGTGGTTGTGAAAATCATACATCAATTCTGGTCTATTTAAAGCTTTGAAGAAGCACTGGGTCACATCTACAGAGTTAAAGCATCTAGTCAGGTCTCTGGAGTTATTTTAATTATCTTACAACTTAAGATCAGCAAAAGGTATGGTTTTAATCACAAAACCTGACCTTTATCTTCTGGGACCCTGAATAGATGTCATTCTAACTTTTTTCTCCTTCACCTGCACTTTCATGCTAGTCAAGTGCTTGTTTCTAGACTGCATTTTGGTGACTTCATCAAAACTTTTTTGGAGTTCCTTAATCCCCTCTTCAGATGTGTCTAAGTCTAATTTATTGAGTTTTTATATTAACATATTTTTTCCTTAGATTTTGTTGTGTTTTTTCAGATCTGCCTGGCCAGTTTTTATCTCATGTCATTTGTACTTATTTGTGACTACATATTTTATTTCTTAAAATATTTCAAATATAGTTATTTTATATTTTGTTTCAGACAGTCCCAGTACCTGAGGTCTCAGGGTTCGAAATCTATTATTGCCTTTTATTTGTTTCTGCTGACTCTAACACCTGGTGGTTTCTTTTCTAGTGGGACTGGAGGTCTTTGCTTTCAAACTCTTAGATATCAATCAGCAGATTCCTAGATCCTAAACCTAGAATCCCATCTAGGATTTGCATTTGCTTGAGCCAGAGGCCATAGGGAACTATGTGCATGGGGCCACCTTAGCTCCTCTTATAGATCCTGATATGATGAAGACTACTCTACCGTGCCACTTAACTCAAGGCTTAAGTCTCCAAGGACGGTATTGACATCAGCATTTGCCTCTGAGATAACTTTTATGTTTGTTTCAGGCAAAGCTCCCACCTTACCCTTTGATGTTTGGTTGGTCTAACTGAAAAGGGAGACCTAAAGATATCATAAATTCCCGCAAGCCTAGAAGTACATTAAAAAATGTTTTTTCTAAAATACAGTTCTTTTTTAGTGGGGAAGTGTATTAAAGTATCCAGCCCACCATACTGCTAAAAACTAAGTCCTAAACTAATCATCTTCCCCCATATTTGCTGAATGGCACCATTCATTCTCACCCCAAGTGTGAAACCCAATACTGTAAGGACCTACAGTTGCTGTCTTTACTCTACTACCCCATATGCAACTAGACACTAAGTTCCCTTCTTGCTTGATCCAAATGGATTTGCATTTATGTTTCTGATCCACTTGGGCACCAAATGGTACAATTTTAATCATCAAGACCAAATAAGAAAAATAAATGAGGCAGAATTAAAAACTAAACCATGCATTCCTGCCAAATAAAGGAGCTTAATATGAAGGAAGGTTCAAATATAGGGAAGTGGAGGGAGAATTGAGTTTCACACAGATCTGAAAATAACTGGCACTTTAGCTGTCAGAATCATAATCACATTTTCAAGGAGAGGTTTAATTGTAGTAAAAAAAATTGTCACATTTAATTAACATTAATTTGAATTTTATTGGTTTTATAGTTTTGTTTAGATTTACTCTATAAATTTGTCATTGTTTTATAGTTATATAAAAGCTTGAAGCATAAGACATTTATGCCTAGTTTTATGTTCGGGCATATTGAAGCCACTTCGTAATAAAAATATTTATATCAGTACTGGGGTTGTGGGAAATTTTTTCCTTTAAATAAAGAAGTCCATAAATTACTTAAATTTTAGGAACACTGGTTTTTAATATACTTTGCCACCTTTGATATGTTCATCATTCTCTCCATAAATGAATACAGAGAAATGGGATACAACAGCATATACAAGAAATCATTTGCTAAATTCCCATTTCTTCCTAATGCTCTCTTTGCTTGATTTAGGTCAATGATGATGAACCTTTTAAGGCAGCACGCTTTGTTCTTTCTCCCTACAGAGGTGGTTTCTAACATGCAGCGTGACTAGAAACTCTGCCCAGTTCCTACCATGACCCACTTTGTACCAGACAACAACAGCACAACAAAGAAAATCTGTCAAACAAAGAATAGTCCATGCCTTAAGGAAGTCCATTTCCTGGATATGTTTCAATAACCGGGATTTTTTTTTTTTTTTTTTGAGTGCAGCATTGTTTTTCTGAATGAGTACAGGAAACTCCCAATCGTTTTTCTTTTAAATCTGTATTTTTATTCTTTATTCACTATATTTCCTTCAATCTCCAGATATTTCTTTTTAAAAACCCCACTGCCAATATAAAACTTTCTCTCTCCAACATACTTGTCCACGTAGTTCAATGGTGTCCAATTCAATCAGAACTGGAGGGGAGGTCACTGAACATCCATGTAATGGATGGACAGACAGGACACAGGGGGGCTATCACATTTCAAAGGCTTGCCTATAGTCACACAGCTAATTTACAGAGACCAAAACTGGGTCCTATACAGTTTTGTACCAATCTAACTCTCTCACCCATGTAATCATTTCAAGATCACAAACAGTTTTAATTAGGAATTAAAATTAATAAATTTGTTCATCATTAAACTATTTAAAAAAAGAAATCAAGTGATTTAACATTTGTTAATAATAATTTCAGTATATTCACAATCTAATGAAAGTTTCTCAAATTCTGAAACCTAACTACAGGATTCTTACTTGGAAATGTTTTATTTCTGGTTTATAAATCAGAGTACATTAATTTAGGGGAAAAATTAGATTACCTTTAAATTATCAAAGAGGGAAAGAGAACATTCTATTTACAGTTTAAAAATAACACAACTACCACATGCAACTCTATTTCAGCAATTCTCAAATTCAGATTCTGGAGTGGGGCACAAGAATATGCATTTTTCACATGTACCCCAAGTGATTATAGAGCTGATGGTATAAGGATCATTTAATAAAAAACACTGATCCATTCTGTTAAAAAAAAAAGAGAGAGAGAAATTTATACAAATTTGGGTACTATTCTACCTAGTCATATTAGGAAAAGAAGATGGGGAAAGGAAGAAGAGTAAGAGAATCCAAAAGTACCCAAACGACCATTAGACAGAGACTAGACAGTCAGACATGGTGTTACCCATCAAGCATGTGGAAAGATGGGCTTTTATGGACTAACATTCCTAAACTCTTATTATGCTGAAAATTGCTGCTAAGAATTTTTAAAACCAACTCATTGCAGAAATGGAGCTATGACCCAAACAACATGTGAAATCAAGTCACAGGTTAATTCAGGATTTAGAAGATGTCAAGCCCTCAAGAAACATTTGTTTAATTAAGAAACAACTCCAGCTCTAGCTAGAAACCTATTTAACCGATGTGAAATCATAATTAATATGATCACATTTTATTTTCCCTCCTGCGTTTGTTTCCTCAGGGCATCTACACTGGCTGAACTGGAAATGGAACCCTAAGTATACATTTGTTGGGAATTCATCCTGTATTTTAGTAGCTCATAAACTGATGGATATGGCTTTAATTAATTCTTTTCAGACTTTCTCAAAGAAATCTTAACTTTTAAAATTATATACATTATCCACCTTAAACAAAATATATTGGCAAGCAAAGTCATCTCCTAGAAAACAAGGGTGGGAAACAGGGGGGAAATAGGAATTGATTCAGGGGAAAAAATTATGGTTAAAGAAGTCAGAAATTAAAGGTAAATAAATACAGATTGCTACTTTATGGTCCAGAAACTGCAATGTATTATTTTTTTTTTTTAATAAAAGAGGGGGCAAAAAATCCCCAACAGATTTGTTCAAAAAGAAATTATCAGACCTCCTGAGTACACTGGAGGAGTAGCTTATGTCTTACGTATTACCACTCCAGCTTTATTCATTCATTTCTCTGTACTTCATTTATTTCAGTACATTTAGCATACTGTATTAAATTTTATTTTAATTAATCTTAAAGAAAACCCTCATGCCAGAAAAGAAAACTTTTATTTGCAAATCTACCATGAAGCTGAGTACACAGGTTTCTTTCACAGAAAAGGGGATGAAGTATTATGGAAAGTACATGGCTCTGGAGACTGAGAAAAGTAGGATCAAATCTTGGCTGCTTCACTTATTCCTATATGATCTTGGCATAATTTTACCTTACTGAGTAATTTCTTCTTCTATCAAACAGGGACCATAATAACATCTACCCCCAGATGGACAGGGGATAAGAAATGCTGTGTCATCAAGGCTTTCGCAGAGTCCGACACAGATCAAGTAGCCATTTTTATTACCATTTCACACCTGCTGCATTTGTCTGAGGGCTCTACAACTTTCTGGTTTGAGCAGGTAGGTCTAAAGCAAGTATTCCCCAGACTACTGTACATTCTCTATCCAAGCCGCAAAGAGCTTCAGCATGAAAGCCCTTCTCAAACAACTATCTAATACCACGCTTGTTAAAGCAGCATGGAGACAGGCCCTTGGGAGCTAGCTGTGTTCTGTTCTCGCCCTTGCACAAGGAAGGATGAAATGAAAGCCATTTGCCTCAGGCTTTCTCAAAGGACCATCCACCCTCAGAAAGTGCCTACTATATTATTTTAGCTATACTGAATGGAGCCAAAGAAAAGACCTCAGTTTTTCATCCATGGAAAAAAACTAATTCCAAACAGTAGGTAAAGAATGGAAGGAGCAAATTTGAGAGGCCAGGATCGTAAATTTGATCCACCACCACTCCCATTTCACTTACCCACGCACACAACTGCTCAGATGGACAGATGTTCTCAAAATCTGTACCTGGGCAGGGTATGGCAAGAAACAAGGAATGGGAACTGCAGGATCAGTGGAAAAAGAAGCTACTGGTTCTTACCAAATTTCCAGAGTCATAGATAAGGGCCACAGACCCCAAAGCCCATTTCCAAGCAAATTCTATTTGTAATTAGAGAGGAGGATAGCATAGAGCACAGGGCATCCACTGTCTCCAGAGCCAGACCACCTATGTTCAAACCTGCTCTGTCCTGTCCCACCTGTGCGACCTTGGACACATTATGCAGAAGGCAGCTAACTCAACTCACAGGGCTGCTGTGAGGACTGAATGAGTTAATATATATTAAAGAGCTTGAGTTAGAATTTTTATTACTATGAAATTATTACCCTCAGTTCTTATTGAGACAGAGGTGACAAGATTCTATATCCTCTCTTCTCAGAAAAGCATTGTTGGATCCATAAGAGGCTACACCCAAACTAAAGTTCTATAAATTGAAATGCATTTTAAATATCCTAGGAAGCAGTTTGTTTAAAACAGTGGCTCAAAGCGAGGGTGATATCAGGAAGATGTGGGGAGGTTTTCCAGAAGGCACACGCCTGGGCAGTTGGTCTGGTTTGGAACCCAGAATATATATTTTCACAAAGCAATCTCACTTTACACCCACTTGGAGGTAAGAAACATGGGCTACAAGCAAGTCCAATGCCAAAAGACCAGCCTGTCCTAGCAGTGAGGAGGTCGTGAGGGGGTGCTGGAAGGGAACCACAGTCCACAAAAATGCCTCCGCACCTGTTTGCTGCCACAGAAATTCCTTTAGCAGGCGCCTTCCATTCCACAACTCTGAAATACCTTTTAAACTGGAAAAGGAGCTAGCATTGACTTGAGCAACTACAACATGCCAGGTCCTTTATACTGTGGTTATATGTCCTTTTCCTCAAGAACCATCTCATGGCACAGTTACTGTTCAAATGAAGAAACTGAGTAGCACAGAGGCCCCACCGCATGGCCGAGATTCTGACCCACGTGTGCCTGTCCACCGCACCACACTGCCTACCGGTCTGTCGCCTGTTCTCAGGAACCCTAGACATCGTTCTAAATGTAGGACAATGAAAACAGACTGAAGGAGGAGCTTCACATCCTCCAACACACACCCCAAGTCCTTCCCTCGGACTGCACTGTGCTAGAAATAGAGTTGAAATTAAAAGATGCAGGAAAGGGTCCTGCACTCATGCCTAGGCTCTTGAGGTAAGAAATTTAGGGCAAGGCTCAAACTCACCATGTCTTAATGTACAACATTAATGTATAACTGCACAACAGAAATGTAATAGCCTTAAATAGCTTTTCTTTTTTTTAAGAAGGCAAAGAAAAGAAAAGGAAGGGATTAAATGAAGGAACAGAAATAGCCGGATAAAAAATGGAGACCCAATCTACCTCTGAACAGTCACTTTACTATAAGATTCAAATAAAATAACAATAGCCACAATAATATCAGCTAAGATTTACTAAACATAATCGGTGCCAAGAATACATCAACTCACAGCAACCCCACAGAGGCGGATATTATCATTCCCATTTTTCAGATAAGAAAACTGAGGTAGAAAGAGGCAAAAATAACTTGCCCAAAGACTCATAGCTAGTGAATGGAAACTCAAACCTAGGATTAAACCTAGCTTTCAACTCTTAAGTCCTGTACGTTCTTTTGTCTTTAAATCACTGGTTAATGTGTCAAGTCTCCTGGAGATATTTTTTCCCTTATTATATTATATTATATAATAGCGAGCTATGAAGTGGCCTCGGAGCTGCAGAAAAAGCAAAGGATACACATAATCTATAAACTGGAGTCTCTTCCCCACAATAAATAAGAGAAATGTATAAATCTATTCTCAGCTTAATGAATAGAAAATAAATAGAAGCATCCAAAGAAAATGAAGGCTATCAAGAAATAACCTTAAGGAGGAAAGCAACAGACTTAAGGGCAAAATAAACAACTCACAGGATGCACCTTTGTGGGTGCTGCAAAAGAAACAATGCCACTAGGAAACTTCAAGGATGAAAAGCAGGGACAGGGAGGTGATTCAGACAACAGTAATCCAGTGATGCAGGGCCAGCGGGGTGAGGGGGGTGAGGGGGACGGGCTGCTCGCAGGTGCTGCCTGCTCGGAGAAGGCCAAGGGTCTGAGATCACCAGGCACTGGAGAGGAAATGACAAAATCCCTGCTGCTTAGGCGATTAGTCAGAGCTCTGAGGAATACCACGCTTATTCCCACTTCCCCTCTCTGCAAATGCCTGAGAATTACCAGACATTCCTTCTCAACATAGGGTATTTTTTTTTCTTTTAATATTGATAGACCATACAGACAGACAAGGTTTTGCTCTCCATACTGCACTCTATTCAGCAATGAGGATGCCCAAGGAACTGAATACTGCAGCAGAAATAAGCAGAAGTCAGGAGACCAGGCTTGGAGATAGAGCTTCCCCACCAATGCCTGGGGCTCTGATGCCTCAGGCAAATCCCTCAGCAGCTCAAGTGTCGAAGTGAAGGGTGGGACAGGACAGGATGACCTCCAAGAGGCTGTGATTCTGGTCACTAACTCCCTTCCCTGATACCACAGTTCTCCCTCTCCCTGGGGGTAGGAAAGGAGGAAGAAACTGAGGATGACAAACGTGCTTAAACTTCAGAAAACTAATGGAGCCACTGAAGTTATCCATTGCTCATGAGTCATTACTGCTACTCTGAACAGTCAAGCACTGTTCAAAGTGCTGTGCATGCATTAGTTCATTTAAACCCTTCAACACTTTCTAAGGAAGGTGGGTTAAGTAAAATGTCTATGTGACACAGCTTGTGGTGGGGCTGGGATCTGAACCCTGTGTCCAGCTCTTAATCACCACAAATACGGTATTAATTCAAGGGATAAGACAACTCGGCTAATTATAATTTGAGGTGTCTTTGCTTTTGGCTGAAATTATATCAACTCAAACTGACAACATGTATTACAGAAGGCTATGGGGTTCCCTGAAGAAAGGAAGAGACATGATACAGCTTGTGTGAAACCATAACCTGCCAAGGGACTGCTCCTTCATTCTGGGGTCTTTCTCTCTGAGCCTAGGCTCAAATATTATCTCTTGATAATAGTACAGTACTCCAGGCAACCACTAACAATCAAGATCCTCTCCAGCCAACTCCATATTTATTCAGGAGAGACCGTGGAGCCCAGAAATGTAAAATGAAATGGCTCAGTTATATAGGTAAAGAGGGAACCAGGGCTAGAATCCAATTCTCCTAAATCCCATTTTAATGTTCTTTCAATTCTTTAAAAATAAGACCCATCTTATTTTTTATTTTATTTTATTCTATTTTTGATATTTTGTTATAGAAACTTTTAAGCATATACAACAGTAGAAAAAATAGTATACTAAAGTTCCATACACCCATCATCCAGCTTCAAGTCATGGCCAATCTTGTTTGATGTCCATAAACAACCACTCCTACCCTCCCTGGGTTGTTCTGAAGTAAATTCCAGAGATCACATCCTTTCATCTGCAAATATTTCAAGTTCTCTTCATATTTGCAAATATTTAAGTATCTCTTAAAAGTAAGGACACTTTAGAAATAAATAAGCTAGACACAAAAGAACAAATATTATGATTTCACTTAAATAAAATACCTAGAATAAGCAAATTCATAGAGACAGAAAGTATATTAGGGGTTATCAAGGGTTATCAAGGGGGTGTAGGGAGACATTCCTTAATGGGCACAGAGTTTCTGTTTGTGGTGATGAAAACGTTTTGGTCATAGACGGTAGGATGGAAGCACAATACTGAAGATGTAATTAATACCACTGAATTATACACTTAAAATGGTTAAAGTAGCAAATTTTATTATATTTATGTTGCCACATTTTTTTAAAAGGGACATTTTAAAGCATAACCACACTCGCATTATCAAACTTGTAAAAATTCATAATAATTTCTTAACATCAATAAGCTGATCAACTGTTCAAATTTCCCCAACTGTTTTAAAACGCTTTTTACAGTGTGTTTGAATCAGAATCCATATAAAGTCCATACACTGAAACTGATTGATATCATTCAATTCTTTTTTTTTTTTTTTTTACATGGGCAGGCACCAGGAAACGAACCTGGGTCCCCTGGCATGGCAGGCAAGCGTTCTTGCCGCTGAGCCACCATGGCCCACCCATCATTCAATTCTTAATTATCTTTTTATCTGTAGGTCCCTGTTTTTTATTGTTAAAAAAAAAAAAAGCATTGTCCGGATTTTGCTGAGCTTTCTTTTATCTCCTCACCATGTTCTGCATTGTGTCTTGCACAAGGAAGTGTGCTTGTGTCTGCATGTGCTGGGCTTTATTTCTCTCTCTCCCTCTTATTGTTTTAAAAGAATAAATCCATTTAATTGTTGATTCAATTCAACAAAAATATCTACTGAATGTCAATAAGGGCAAGAACCATGATCCTCATCTCTAGAAAGACACAATCCAATGAAGATAATAAGCTCCATATTGTTCATTCAAGTAAGACTGATAAGAACTATCTGAGAATATTCTAGAAGAGTTTCAAGGATGAGGTGGGATCTAAGCAAGACTTTGAAAAGTTTAGGCTAATATGGAGTAAAGGGCAATGTGACATAGCAAACAGCTTGGGCAATGTTTACAACGTGGGAAAGTTCCTGCCATATTTTCAAATGACCGGCAGCACAGGTGGACAAAAGATTTTGTGGGTGAAGAGCCTGGTAAAACAGGAAGGGATCACATTGTGAAAGTCTCTGAATACCTGCCAAGAGATGTGCTCTTAATCTGTAAACAAGTAAGACTCATTAAGCATATCTGATCAGTGAAGTAGCACCAGACTTATATTATATAAAGAGAATTAGTAGCAGCATGGAGAATGTATTAACCAAAGATGAGGAATCCAGCCTGGATTTCAATAATCCAACTGATGGAACCCTGAACTGGCCAACAGGTATAACCAAGGAAAGAAGGAAGCAATGTGGTCTGTCAGCTGAATACCTGTGGTTAGAAGGTAAGGGTGTAGAAGACATTAAAAGCTGATTTGGTGAGAATGATAGAGGAAGGAGGGCTGGGGGGCATAAATGAAATCAGAAAGAAAGATAGACGATAAAGATTGAGATGGTATAATCTAGGAATGCCTAGAGTGTGTAATGATAGTGACTAAACGTACAAATTTTAAAAATGTTTTTGCATGAGGAAGAACAAAGGAATGTCATTACTGCAGGGTGCTGAAAATAGATGGTAATTAATATTTTAAAATTTCAACTTATGTGTGAGACTAAAGCAAAAAATATTTATTTGGTACAAAATTTATATTTTGACTAGTGCATTTCCTAATATAACTTATGTAGATAGCTTGGTTGAACACCATAAGTACA
>PVIY010041799.1:0-21400 GCA_004026745.1 Myrmecophaga tridactyla | reverse complement strand
GGTGGGGGGGTCTATGGGGTTTATAGACCTGAGGGGCACTGTGGGTCCATCCAGAGCAGAGCGCCCAGCAGAAGCCAAAGGGCCCACCCAGGAGCCCCACCGTGAGGCCGGCAGGAGGTACAACTCACAGGCTAAAGACCAACCCTCCCACCCCAGGTCTCAGCAGGACCCCCAGGGGAGCGAGTCCTGCCTGTGCAGGTGGGAGGGTGGGGGGAGCTCTACCAACCAAGCTGCCTTTCCTGCTGGCCAGGTTAGGGAGGGGGGAACTTGTCACAGATTCAGAAAATTCAGGAAACGTGATCTGACCCCAGAGCGTTGTAGAGTAAGGTCCGTACAGTTTACAACTGCAACACATCCTAAGAATAGCTCTGATAGGTATTGGAGCACAAAAAACAGAGAACACAACTTCCTGGATAAGACAGCGGAGTATCTAAGAGAAGGGTCTTGTTAGTGAGGGAGTGTTTTCGGTTTGGTTAAGAAGGGAATCCAGACAGGGGGACTAGCCCATACGAATGTGCAAAAGCCCATGGGCTGGGAAAATGGGGCAGGTGAGCCCCTTCAGTGGGGCTGAGAGCACGGGGGCATGCCTAGGGAGCCCTGCCAGGAAATGCATCCAAGGCAGAAGTTCTCTGGCCTCGGATTCTTCTGGAACCAGAGTCCAGAGGGCCCTAGGGTTTGAGTGCTTTGGAAAGTTCATTCTGAGGATTAATCTGAAGGCTGCTCACTGCCGGGCTGTTTGATTGCAAAATCCATTTCCAAATGGCCAGCTCATGGTCAGGAAGCCACCAGGGACCACGATCAGGCAAGGGCACCTTCCCAACACCCGCCCCTCCAGGCACCCAGCTTCCTTGCACCACTGCTGCTCTTCTCACCCAGACCCACCCTAACTCTCCATCCTTCGAAGCACCCACCCTGGGCCTAGCTCCTGGCCTGCCCTAAACCCAGAATCAGGCAGAGGTGGGTCATTTCTCATTCAAATGAGCAGTTCACAGCTCCCTGTGTTTATCCGCCATATCTTTATCCACCGTATCTGGTTAGAATGGAGGATAGAATCCCACAGTCCTATCACCAAGGCCTCCTCCCAACACCCGAAGCTAAAGATCTGCACTTTCAATTCTCTGGGGACACGGGGGGCAAAGGAAGAGAAAGCTGCAGCCCCTCCTCCACTTTAACCACCCAGCAGTTTATCCCAGACCCAGTAGGGCCCACGGCTGGGCCAGGGGCCACTGGAAACCCTGCTCTAGTTAAAATACATCTATCTGCAGCATTCAGAAAATAGCTATCTACAGTATTGCTTTCAGCTATAATGGAAAACTGATGGCTTTTATCTCCCCAACTTTATGACTATTGATGGGATAGAGGCTGAGGTTTGATGACCATTTAATAGCCGACCCTGCGCAGTTAGAGGAGCATCAGAAAGCAATGAAAGCGCTGAGATGATTGTCTGGCGGAGAATTCTCCACTGAGGTCCAGGAAGCAAAACAACCACCCTCCCCAGGCTCCAGTGGAAAAAAAAAATCAAAGTCATCATCATTTCTGTCTCTCCCCTCCTCCTTTCTGTCATTGACCTCTGGGAGGTTAATCCAAAGGGGGAAAGGAGTAGGGGGGTTGGGGACAAGGAATGCAGGCCTGAGCCCTTAAAGAGAAAGGGAAGACGAGAGAAAAGGCTCTGGACTGGAGACCCCTATCACTGGATGCCCCCACCTTCCTCCCTTCCAGCCCAGCCTCAATACTCATGAACTTACTGGGTTCCTCTAGCAGGAGCACAGGGACTCGTGTCTGTCGGGCTCACTAGGAAAGAGCTAGAAGGAAAAGGAGGGAAGCCGAGTGATTTTCCCTTTGCTAGGCGTGATCTAGCCTGTAATCCAACTGATCTTCAACCTTGTTTCCTCAGCCAAAAGCCAAAAGCCAAAAGCATCTCCAGGGCTCTGCGGGTATCACACACTAAGCCTTCCTTGGTATTCTGAGAGAATCTACCCAGCAGCCTCATCACTGCCCCACCTTTCTCTCACTGGTCTAGAGCCAGGTCTGCAGGCCAGCATGGTCTGCTGGGAAATACCACACTTTCAAATAAAGGCGAGAGAACCGTTCCTTGCAACATCCCAAGTGGTTTCACAGATGTTTGTTCTCTCATTTTCTACAACCCTACGAGATAGACAGGACAGATTCAACATTTTTCCCTTTTTTAAAAAAATAAATAAGGAAACTGAGGCTCAGAGAGAGATGTTACATCCACCAAGTCTGAGACCCAGCTTTCAGAATCACTGTCCAAGTCTCTGCCTTGCCAAGCAGAACAGATTACTGTCCAGGGAGGCAAGTCCTGACCTTTTGTCCAGGTCCTGTCACTCATAGCTGGTGACTTTGGGCATATAACTTCCCATCTCTGGGCTTCAGTTTCTCCACCTTTAAAATGAAATTCTGGTTGGGATGATCTTTAAGATCTCCTCTCGTTGTGTTTCCGGATAAAAGCACAAGTCTTGGGGCTTCCAGAAGCCATGTTTTCAGGCATAATGATGTCTTCACACATTGTGAAGGCTGCCATCTCTCCAGACATCACACCTCTCTCCCATATCATGAACGAGTCCGAGGCACACTAACAACACAGGAACTCAGGCCTGAGCCTAACTAGCTTCTCCATTCCTGGGATTCTGGTCGGCCTCTCCCACCCCCTGCCCAAGGGGACCATGACAGCAGGGGTCTCTCCTCTCAGTCAGTTCTCCTTCAAACGCGTGCGGGGGTGAGCGGAGTGTGCAGGCCAACGGACAGGAATCGCCAGGGCTTTCCAGGACACACACAGCCGAGTGGAGCCCCAGCCTCTCCACCAGCACAGGCCACTGCAGGAGCGCTACCTGTACTCTCTCAGTGGCCCCCTCTGCCAGCGCAACCTCTGTAAAGGCATGGGCCCATATTAAAGCAAGGAGAACACAATGAACCTGTAAGATGAGAGCATTCTCCTGACTGCAGCCAGAACTGCCTTCTCCCCACTGGGCTTCAGTGAAGGTACAATTAGCCAAGGGGAAGGGCAAGGAATAGGGGGCCAGGACCCCCTTACTGTTTTTTTTTTTTTCCCTCCCACCCCATCCAACTGCTGGGAGGGAATAGCCCGCATCTCAGTTACAGCTCAGCACCTCTTTCCCTTAGCAGGACAAAGCCAGCAGTTTCATTACCTGGGCAGTGACAGTCCCCAAGTCTTAGGAGCTCACTGCTTGCCACCTGGTAGCTACTGCTTACCGATTTCTTAGGGATTTCAAAATCCTCCCTGCTGGAATGAGGTTGGATTATTAAGTAGCAGGCAGCAATCCTTGCTCGGTTTATCTAAAACTCCCCCAGAGAAACAAAACACTTAGGAAAACTGAGTGGAGAAAATATGCCACCCCAGGCCAGGGGATAAGAATCAGGGCCAAAAGAGGAGGGGTGCCACAGGCCCCGAATCCTCTCCCCTCCTACACTCTTGGGGGTCCCTAAGTGGGAAGAAGACACAGCTCCCGAACCTTCTCCAACTCTCAATCCCTACTCTCAACATTATTATCCAGCTTATTTTTTTTTGCATGGGCAGGCCCAGGAATCAAACTGGGGTCTCTGGAATGGCAGGCAAGAACTCTGCCTGCTGAGCCACCACAGCCCGCCCTATCTAGCTGAATTTTTAATGATGCCAACACACAAACCTATTCTAAAACTTTCCACTTTGGACATCATCTTTCTTGGTATCTTTGGATGGTTGCTAAAGAGACTTCAGCATATTACATTCCAAAATGCACAGGCTCCATTACAGCCTTCACCCTATGCGTTGTCTTAAGAAATTAGAGCTTCTAACGTCTTCTAAACAGACCACGCTGTCCGTAGTGATCCACCCCCTCGGATACTACCCAAACCCACAAATGGAAATCACCCAGTAACACTCCCCACCCCCGTGAAGATTCCTGGTTCAGCCCAGCTCCTCTCCGCCCCCTGCAGGGACCGGGTCTTGTTGCCTCAGGATCCCCCTTCTCTCTGAGTGTCTGGCAGGCTCAGAATCCAGACACAAATTAAGACAGGAATGAATGGGTAAGTGTAAAAAGATGAGACAGTCATGTCCCTGCAGAGGATGCCAATCCAAAAGGAAAACTACCCCGCCATCAAAAACAAGTAAACGTGTACGTATTGACATGGAAAAAATGTTAACAATATATTTAGAGGAAAAAAGAGCTTACAAAACAGCATGTACTGCATGATACCATTCTGTTAAAATATGTGTATGAATATAAAAAAGTCTGGAAGTGCATATTCTCTCAAATGTTAGCCATGCTTATTTTAGGATGTTAGGATTGAGAATGATTTCTACTTTCTTTAATATACCTTCCTGTCTTGCCTGAATTGTTTTTTATAGTGTGCACATACTGCTTTTATAATCAGCAAAAACAGTAAAGCCAATTTCATCTTGAGGATTAGAAAAAAAAAAGAAGAGGCAGGGAGGGAGAGGACAGCAAGGGAATGAAAAAAAGAGAGGACTGAAGGAGGAATGAGGAAAGGAAAGGAAGCCTCTCCTGGATCATGCAATTCATTTCCTTCATCTGGCCCTGGGAGACATAAGGTCCAAGTTACACAAGCTCAGAAGGGACCCAACACTCAATCTGATTCCTGACAAGGTGGACTCCGGCCTCCCCATACCTCTGAGCATGGGGAACTCACTACCTAAAAGGCAATCTAATTTCCAAGATAAGAGAATTAGTCATTGGCAGAAGCAGTATTAGGACTTAGGATAACCTCTAATCCAGGACTCTTTCACCCAACGATACTTCTTCCTTTTATTAAGCAACAACTTTAGAGACCCTGAGCTGCTGGATTGGGGGACTGACAGGTGGGGGCGGGCAGGACCTGAGGGAGACCCTCTCTGCTCAGCGGTCTCCGTGAGGTACCTCAAAGCTACACTCTCAACCCCCCACCCCACCCCCACACACACACAGACACAGACACACACGTGTGAGCTCCTCCTCAGCTGGTGCTTCTGCTCTGAGCAGGACAGCCCCCTCCCTGCCTCCCACAAGCCGTGGTCCAGCATCTTCTTCCTTCTGTCCCCTTCTCCTGGAAGCCTCTGAGGAAAGCTTCACGGCTGGGAAACCCTGCCCTCTTCCCCACGCCAGCTGCAGCACCATCTCCGCACCACTTCCCTGATTCTTCCAGGCGCATCGCTCTCCCATTCCAAATGCCCCAGCAAGCCATTTAATCCTTACACCACTTAATTAGACAGGGCCCCATATTCATTGTTAACGTTTCCACACCCACTCCCCACAAGAGCTTACAAACTCTTTGAAGGAACCAAAGTTTACTGTGGGCCTGTGTGCCAAGCCCTAGGCCCACTGCTTTTCATGTGCTATTTCACTTAATCCCCTAATCTACAACTCAAGCCCCTGTTCTCTCTCAACTCCCGTATACACCAATACTTCACTGACCTTCCACCTGCATGTCTCAAAGGCTCTCAAACAACAAGTTCAAAACCCAACAACTTTCCCTCCTGCCCCAGACTTCCTCCTCCTCCTCTCATCTTCTCTCCGGAGATGGCATCACCAGCTAGCCGGATGCCAGGCCAGAAGCCGAGGCGGCACCCAGGACCCTTCTCCATCCCCCGCTCTCCACATCCAGGAAGTCACCAGTATGGACCTCTGAAGGCCTCTGAAGTTCTCTCGGGTCCGCCCCGACCCCCTGGCCTGGCCCCTTCTCAGGCCCCAGCACAATGCCGTGTCCAGCTGGGCCCCCGTCTCCAGCCTCACCATCCCCCACATTCTGCACAGGACTGCCAAAGGGTCTTTCTAAGACACCAGTTTGATCATGTCACTCCATCTTTTGTTTAAAATACTTGGTGATTCCCCACTGAATTCAGGTAAAATCCAATCCCCTTGGCAAAACATACAAGGCCTCTGGTGCCCTCGGGTCTTCCCCCTTTCTGACAGAGTTTCCCTCCGTGGGGAACACAACAGCGGCTGCCCGGCCTGTGCACATCCTTCCTTCAAAATCAGCTCATGAAAAGAAAGTGTCAGTGGCTGAGAGGTTTCAAACACAGCCGGGAGGTTGTCCTGGGGGTTATTCTTATGCATTATAGAGATATCCCTTTTTACTTTATGGTGTATTGGAGTGGCTGGAGGGAAGTACCTGAAACTGTTGAACTGAATTCCAGTAGCCCTGATTCTTGAAGACGATTGTATAACTATATGGCTTTTACAGTGTGACCATGTGATTGTGAAAACCCTGTGTCTGATGCTCCTTTTATCCAGGGTATGGACAGATGAGTATAAAAATAAGGATTGAAAAATAAACAATAGGGGGTGATAAGGGGTTAAAAAAAATTGGGTAGATGGAAATACTAGTGGTCAATAAGAGGGAGGGGTAAGGGGGATGGTACGTATGACTTTTTTCTTTCTTCTTTATTTCTTTTTCTGGAGTGATGCAAATGTTCGAAAAAATGATCACAGTGATGAATACACAGCCATGTGATAATACTGTGACCCACTGATTGTACACCAGCTATGGCATATGTGTGTGTGACATTTTCTCAATAAAAACATCTTTTTTAAAAATTGCCTCACCTATTGTCTCCAAAAGCCTTCCAGGAGGGTCCCTCCAAGCCTAGGCCCGGCGGGGCCCACCTCACCACTGTGAGAGCCCTTGGGCCCCGTGGGGAGTCAGCCAGGAAGTCCCGAAGGGTTCGCCAAGCTTCCAGGGAGGTGTCAATATCCTTATTTTTACAAGGAAAACAGAAGCGCCACCACTAAGGAATGATTACAAAGAACTGGCCTGAGCCCACACAGGGCCGAGGCGAGGCCGCCCTCTGAAGAGCACGTCTTGAAATTCTTCCCCTGCGCAGGACACAGTGATGCGAGGTGGCCCCACAGCCTGGCAGACGGCGAGTCGCGCACTCACGTGCTGGACTAAAACGACACATTCTGGGGCGCGCAGGGTGTGGGCAGCTACACCAAACTGTCCCTCCTGCTCTATAAGGAGCCAAGATTTTACTGCTCCCTTACACATAACTAAATGTCCTCTACAAAGCAAGCACCAACGGTGCTTTAACTTGCTTGTCCTCCTCAGGGGCCCTGGGCTAACAGGGCAACCTGCGCGAGGCCCCTGAGTCTCCCAGGAGAGCCCCCAAAAGGGCCCAGAGGCTAACCGCTGGCTCCGGACACCGAGGACAATGCTACTTAGTAAGGGGGGGAGGAGGGCAGCCTCACCTCTGGGGATATGATCCGGGAAGGTAAGGAACCCATCCCAAGACTGGCCAATGAAAAATAAGTCCCATAGCACACCCCAAAACCCCATGAAGAGAATCGGACTGCTGGTAGCTCCCGGGGAGGAGGGGGACACCCCTCAAACATGTGTCATCCTGAAGTCCTCCTCGGTGAAGAAGACTGAAAACTGAAAAGGCAAAGCCAGCCCGGGTCCATAGAACAGCACCTTAGGTTGCTCGGAAGAGTGCAGTGGTTTGGGGAAAACGTCTCTTCCGACATTTTAAGGACTCTTGCTATCATGGCAGGAGGCACTGAGTATCAGTGACAAGCACAAGCAATGGCCTCACAGAGCTGAGAGAGGACATGGGAGTGGGGACGTTTTAGAGCCCTGATCACGTTAGAGCATGGGGTCAGCAACACAGCCCCTGGGCATCACAGAGAGGCCTCAGCACCGGCCCTGGCCCATCCTACAGAAGGCCATGGCAGAGCACCCAGGAACACCGGCAAAGGCAGTGACCGCCCCCACTCTCCTGGCCATCCCGACCCCCACTGCACACTTCCCAAAGCAAAGCCAGGGTCTGGTTCTCCTCCACTGTCTGTCCACTGAAGCCACAGATGGGCAACTTCACCACACCGGCCACTGTCCCTTTTCCTGACTGGCTCTGGTCAACTAATTGACAAATATTTCTTGGGCTCTGATCAGGTTTGCAGAAGGGGTCACCAGTGTCCTTCATTTTGCCAAACCT
Organism: Myrmecophaga tridactyla; assembly: GCA_004026745.1. NCBI lineage: Eukaryota > Metazoa > Chordata > Mammalia > Pilosa > Myrmecophagidae > Myrmecophaga > Myrmecophaga tridactyla. Next base: position 13,455 of record PVIY010041799.1, on the reverse strand, counting down.
AATAATTACTTTTGTGGCCTCTCAACAGCATTTGGCATAGCTGTCCCTGCCCTCTTTTTTAACACATGTTCTTTGGACTTTGAGGGAACCATAATAAAACACCAAACACTTATTTATTGGGCCCTTGGAGAGTGCACATTGACACTTTTGGGCTACACTCTCCCTTGGAGATCCTACCCACTGCCCTGGCTTTATACAACATCGATATGCTGATGGCCCCAGAATTTACAACTCCAGTCAAGAGCCAGATACGAATGTCTCAGAGACATCTCAAAATTAACATGCCCAAAATGGAATTCCTGATTTATCTCCCTTGAGCCTTCGCCATCTCAGAATATGGTAGCATCAGCCACTGACTTGCTTGAGCCAGAAACCCATGAGTCATCCTTGAGTTCCTCCATCTCACTCACCCCCACATTGAAGGATATCATTCTATCTTCAAAATATCTCGAATTTACCCACTTATCTCCATCCTTGCTGCCACCATCCTGCTCTGAGCTGCCATCATCTCTGATCTAGTGATACTAAAATTACCTCCTGCCTGGTCTCTTTGTGTTCATTCTTGCCTCCTCCCCTTAATGCTCCACGCAGTGGCTAACATTATCTTTTTAAAATCACTATTACAAGAAGGTCACTATTGACTTCAGAAGCTTCCTTCCACCCATATTAAGAATAAACCCAAAGTGCTTGCCATCGCCCCTGCCAAGCCCCCAAACTCATCCTGCCCCGTCCCCCCGCCCAGCCCATGCCACCCCAGTCACGCCGGGAATTTACTCAGCAAAGCCAAGTCCTTGCCCTCCTCCACCCTTCTGCACATGCCATTCCCTTCCTGTGAAGGGTCCTTTCTCCCATCTGCCCCACGGCTGGCTCCGCCTTCTTTGCAACTCAGTTTAAATGACACTACCTCCAGACAAACTTCTCCTGACCCCCCCGTAGGTCCCCCTTCCCTGCTCCATTATTCTCTATTTTGGCATCCAACTTATTGAAAAGGAACTACGTACCTGTCTGTTTACTTGTCCATCTCCTCCACCAGACTGTAAGCTCCAAGGGAGCAGGGACCATTTCTATTGAGTTCCCCAGTGTATAGCCAGGGTCTAGCACAGAGCAGGCACACAATAAATGCGTGTCAAATAAGTGAAATCAACACGCTCAGCAGGAAATATAAGAATTGTAAAAAGTATAAATCTAGTAGGGAACATGGGAAAACTACTAAAGGAAAGCTGTGTGCAAAGTGCCATGGGAAGGCTGCAGACCTGCCCTAGAGGGCACAGCTGTGGAAGTGTGGCCCAGAAGGCCAAACAACAGGAGCCAGCATGGGATTCCAGATTAAAGATGGCGCTCAGGGTCTCTAATAGGGCTGAGGAACCCCCCCCCCCCGCCCCTCCCTACATTGAGAGTCTCCTTCCACTGCCAACCCTTCATCCAGGAGAATGGTGATTTCTCTTTATGCCACCTAGGCACAGCTTCATGGGAGCACGGATGTAGCTGTTTAGTTCTGAACTCTACACAAAGCCAGGTAGGCTACTGAGTGATTATCTATCTGTGGCTCATCTCCCCGAGAAAGAAGGGCACTCCAGTGCCACCAGAGTGGCCCAAGGAAGACCTGGTAAACAGCAGAATAAAATTTGAATTCTAAGACCATTTAATTGATAATGTGGCTCTGTTCCCACTGCAGAGGCAATAAATACAGCATCCTGTCCCTAGATTATAAGAACATGGGGGCATGGACCTCTCTACCTACTTCATCATTAAATCTCCAATCCCTAACTTAATATCCAGCCCCAAGGAAATCACTCAGTATTTGTCAAACAAATAAAGGAATGGTCACAGGATACCCCCCACCCATTCCTCCTGCTCCAGGTGGCCAGGAGCAGGAAATGACGAGCTATGTTCCAACAGGGTTATCTACTCTGCCCTTTCCATGCCCGTGCCAGGCAACACTAATTGATCAAAGTCCTCTTTGCTACTGAGCCATGAGACATTTTCACAACCCTTCTCCAGAGAGCCACTCCAAATTGGCAGGTAGACGGTCTTACATTTTGGGAGATCAAGGAACCCTTTGAGAATCCAATGAAAGGAATGAGTTTCTCTCTAGAAAATACACTAAAGTTTTGCATATAATTTCCAGATATTCAAAGACCTCTTCTTTAAAGGAACTGAAGCCTTGGGAGGCCCACAGGCCACCCATCCCTGCACAAATAACCATCTGCTGCCACTTAGAGACAACCTGTTAAAGGCATCCATCAAAGGAGTCTACAGAACCTCAAAAAAGAAGCTGTGGGACAATCCCAAGGAGCCAAGAATCAAAACCCAGACCTGTTCATCCACATTGCCGAAAGTTATTGGACACTCACCAAGCTAGACGAGAGAAAGTGTCTGCCACAAGGACTCCTCCTCACTTCCAGAGGAGAGCTTTGCAGAGGGAGAGTCCAACTCTCTCTGCTTTGGAAACAATCCTCTTGGAGGAGGAAAATGTCCACTGCAGTAAGGGGCTCAGGCTGCCAGGGTAACCCCAGGCTGGAATCTATTTATTCACATCGTCAGCACCCAGAGGTTCAATTACAGCCCAGGATGTGGCACAGGGAAAGCAAGGAGTTATTTGTATACTCTTTGCAGATGGAAAGAAAGAAGCCATTTCAGAGGGCCTCTTCCAAATGAGGGAACACGGTTTAAAGGACAATAGACCCATCCTTCTCACAACCCCCCAACCACGACATAAACACACATACAAATCTGAGACCACCCTTGCAATGTATGTAACTGAGAGGGTAGAAAACAAAAGACTGTATTGAAAAAAAAATGTTTGAAGGTAGACCATAGATAGCCCTTTGGGGAACCAGAGTGAGAGAATCCAGCCAAATTTCATGGGACTCACTGCAAGGGATTCTCTGAGTTTTCCAGATTCCATAACAGAAGTCTTTTAAAGTAAAAGCTACTCATGATCTTCCTAGAGCTCCACTAATTTATGGCTATCACCCTAAAGCCACATGGACTGTGAACCAGACAAAGAGCGAAAGGCAGAGCCTGGTCTCCCAGGATGGAACTTCAAAATCAGTTGGAAGCACAGGCCGAATAGGAAGCTTCCGATCCCAGAGGCTCCATCCCTCAGTCTGACCCCAAACTGATCCCAGTCTAAAGGGTGATGGGAGAACTACATCCAACAATCCCCCAGGCCCCAGCAAGGAGATATCCTTGTTTTAATCCAAACCCCATATCAAAGAAAGCCTCCAGTCCTTTATTGTTAGTGACATTTAATAAGACAGCAGAGCTGAGTCGGTTAAATATCACACGGGTGATGTATGAGGCCTGCCACCAGAGGTGCCTCACAGCAAATCAATGGTCTTGCTTTAATATAGTGCCAGGGCAGGTGAGCTCTGACAGAGCCACCCTCGAAGAATCCTGGGCTGAGCTGCAGTCAGCAAGAACAGAAGGCCAACTCCCCGAACAGAAGGCAGGAGCAAAGGGGCCGAGGCTCAGGCCTGAGTACTACTACACTGGACAAAGGGCATGTCCTGGGAAGCCCAAGCACGTGAGCCCCATTCCTAAAGAATCAGCCTCAGCGAGGGTTTTCCATAACCCACGTCAGGCCAGTTTCATTCATTAAAGTATCCAGCAAAGGAAGGTTTGGGGGTCTCCATTTCCTGATCTAAACCCCATTTTCATAATAAAGTTCTGCACCTGTGGCACTGGCCCTGGCAGCCCAGCAGGAAGGACACAATACAGCAGAAAAAGGGAAGGAAAAGGAAGCACAGCGCATCGCAGGGCCCAGGAGAGAACCAGTTTCAAGTGGCCTGTCCTCCACGGTCCCTCTCTAGCCTCCTGGTGCTGAGAATGGGCACTCAAGGGCCACGTGGACTCCTCCACAGACAATGAGGACAGTGGACTAATGGTCAGGAAGTCAGGCTTACAAGAGCAGGAAAAGAAGACAGTGCCTCCGCTTCCAGGCAGGCCTCTTGGGAGACTCAGGAGAAGGGTCTTTCAAGCACATCCTCACACGACCTACCCTGATGAGGCTTCTCTGGTCAGCCCAGCTCTCCAGGAATACAATCTTGGGCAGGGAGGGCAGGAGCAGGGGGTGAAAGCAGGTCAGGAAAACTACTCTGACAGAATCAGAACCGAAGAACTGGAAGGGGCCCTGAACCCAACTAACTTGGTTGCGAGTCCTTACTAGATCGGTGACAGAACCGAAGTAAAGAAGAGTGAAATGGCTCCTCCAGGACCACTTGGGAGACAAGGGGCAGAGCGAGGACAGAAGGCAAGTCTCTGGACCCCAGGGCACCCTGGCAACCACCTCCACCATTCACTGGTCGTCACAGTGTTTCAGTCTCTACTCCCACTGCTTCCCCCCCCACCCCGCCCCCTCCGTCCTGAGCTACAGGTACCATGCTCTAAAGCACACTTCACCCTTCGCAATACTCCCCCAGGCTCCTGCCAGACTCATCCTAAACGCAGGTGCATCTCCTCCTTTTCCTGCCTTTTCCAGGATCCCACTTTAAATTTGCATGTGGATGGGTGTGTTGGGTGGGATGGGAGTTAGTAAGAGTTGGGACTGGAGGAATATATTCTGGAGCAAATGGAATTTCCAACTCATGACTCCAGGCCGCACAAAATGAGTCATAGGCTTAATTCAATAGCAGCATTGTGCGGAGGTCCTGGAGTTGCTGTTATTTAAATTTATATCCCAAAGCATGGAGGGAGCTCATCCTGTCCGAAACCATACACCCTTAGCTTCTAGGATTCCTCAGTCCTTAATTCTCCCAAGACTTTCTATTATTGAAACACCCTTTCCTGTTCTACAGTGTCAAGTTTATCACTCAATTCTCGTATTCCCGGCTTCTGCGGCCACTGGGGGGAAAAACCCCTCTGGCTTTGTAAACAGATACAGACATTCTCCAAGCCAGCGTGTTCACCCTGCTCCAATCTCTCCCATCTCACTCAAGGCCACAGGTCCCTTAGTTGCTGCACTATATTGTCCTTTGTTAAAGCAATTCTATGTGGGGTGGTGCAACGGTGGCTCAGTGGCAGAGCTCTTGCCTGCCATGCCGGAGACCTGGGTTCAATTCCTGGTGCCTGCCCATGTTTAAAAAATAAATAAATAAAACAATGCTATGTGGCTGCCAACGTTCAGGACGCTTCTCTGCTCAAGACTCATATTCAGATATCTAAGTGGGGTCACCAAGCCCCCTGCAGTGACCCGGCGTTGTGGAGGCACCTTGCATACCACATATGTGCATGGAGTTCTGAAACCCCCCAGCTTTCCTAGACTCCTAGCCTAGGACTCTCGCTGGCCCTCATCTTCAAGGCCCCATTCCTTGTCCATGCTGTCAAGAGCCAGCCTAAGAGGGTCATTTTAACCCTTAGAGCAAAAAGAATATGTGTCTCATTTTAACAATTAGTAGGCTCTCTTCTATAATGTTTTGGGAATTATCTGGCCCATCAAGCCTCCCCTTTAACCTCAGCTACCAGGAAGCTCAAGTTAACTCGGCTAGATTACATAGTTGCCACATTTATTTCCTCCTCCTTCTTGAGGCTCTGGGTTTCTATTTCTAGCCATTCTATTGTTGCAATGCATAGTTTTATTTTAAATCTCCTCAATCAGTTTTTGTAGGCAGTAAGTTGTGAGTTTAAAATAAACAAAACAGAAAAGCCTACCTTCTTCACCAAGCTTTCCATGAGCCCTGCAGCTGGTTCTCAGAATCACATCCCTTCTCTGAACCCCAGTAGCACTTGTTTTCCAAACCACTTGAAGTAGCACTTCCCCTCCCCTGTACACAGGTGAGCTCTCCCACATCACAAAGAAAGCCTAGCCCCAGCCCCATTCCATGCAAGAAGGCCGCCCATGCACCCCCTGCACCCCAAGTTCATGTTCCTCTGCAGCCGCTGTCCCCCAGCGTCTTTCCTTCTCAAGAAGGAGCTTTCTACCACGGCCTTTACTTCTGCCCCGCTGCCATGCCTTGGCCCCGGGCAATCTGGTTTCCGCCCGCCAGTCCATTTAAAGTGTTTCTAGAACCATCACCAGCGACTTCCAAACTGTCATGCACACAAGTGCACGCATGTGCAAGTACACACATGCATGCACACTCACAGGCAATCTGTGAGCACCGTGTCACAATCACTGCCTCCTGCAGAAACCCCTTTCTCCTCCGGTTTCTGGGCCCATTCTCTTCTGGTTGTCCTTTAGCCTTCCCGGCCTGCCCTTCTTCGGCTCCACTTCCTTTGCTCCTCCCCCAAGTGAGGATAGACCTTTGCAGCAGAGGTCTATCCTCACTGTCCACACCAATGGCTTCACTTACCAACTAAACCCTGAGGATGCCCGAATTGTAGTTTTCCTCAGCCTAGTTTCCCTCTTGGGCTCTCCCTGCCTTCCACACACCATCGCATCCACTCCTGTGGCTTTAATCACAACCAAGGTGGCCAAGAAATCCCAAACCCACCTCTCCATTCCAGCCTCTTTACTGAGCTCCAGACCCACATGTCCAGATGCCCCCTAGACACTGGCATGGGATGCCCCACAGGCACCTCACATGCAGCACACTCACACCCACTCCCCACTGAATGGCTCCATTACCCACAGTAATTCAGCCGAGGAAACATGGCAGTCACCATTCATTTCACCACTCAACCAATGCTTATGGTCACCTCGCCATGTGCCAGACCCCACATACAGAACTAGGGCGTGGGGTAAAGAAAACAGAAATGGTTCTTGCCTTCAGGGAACTTACAGCCAGTCACCCACTCTCCTTGCCAGTTACCGCTGAAATGATCCACTTTTTCCATCCCCAGAGCCACCATCTCAGTGCAAGCCACTATGCCATACAGGAAGGAAAGGAACATGGCTTAACGGTTCAGAACATGGGCTCTGGAGCCAGACTACCTGGGCTCGAATCCCACAAATGAGCTGTGAGAACTTGGGAAAGTCACTTAACCTTTCTGTGTCCCCATGTCCTCATCTGGCAGACAAAGATGACCACAGTACCTACCACATAGCTTTATTACATCGATTAAACGAAACCAACCACATAAAGCCTTTAGAACATTACCTGGTACATAATAAGCAACCTACAAACACCCACATCTACTGCAACCCTGTTCCTATAGCAGCATCTCCTCGAGCCTCCCCCTCTCACGGCTGCTGTGAATGCCACCCACAGCTCCCCAAAAGCCCTGGTCTCTGCCCTCCAGCCCTTCCCTATGCTTTTCCAGCTCACTCATTCCTGGTTTTCTCCTTCTCATTTTTTAAGACTCAACTCAAGGGCCCCCACTTCCAGAACCCCAGCTGAGGTGGACGCTCCTTCTCTGGGCTCCCTCCTCTGGGAGTGCACCGCCCTGACCCCCCTGAACTTTCGGTTGCTGCCTGCCTTGTCTGTTTCCCCTTCTGGACCGAATGCTCCATAGGGAGCACCACATTCACCTCTGCATTTCCAGGGCCTAGTGCCAAGCACTGCACACAACAGGGGTTCGGTCAATGCTTAATAAATAAATAGGAAAAAATGAAAATTACAAAGAGGTGACTTTCAACTCCCTGTAACAAAAAAGGAAAACTTTCCCAATAATTAGGCTATGTTTATTAAGCATTTACTATTTGCCATGCTCTGAGCGAAGCTTCAGGCATGCACTATGTAATCTAATCCTCGCAATAACCCTTTAAGGTAGGTATATTTATTATCTGTCTGCAAGTGGAGGGCAAGAGGCTCAGAAAATTTTAAAACTGGCCCAAAATCACACAGCTAGTAAATGGTAAAGCCAGGATTCAAACCCAGGACTATCAGACTCCAGAATCCATGCTTCACCCCAACACCAGACTGGTTCGGTTTTCAGTGTGGAATGAGCTGTCTCTGGTTTATGAGAACTCCTGCCCTGCTGCCCTGACCTCTTTTGGGATTTTAGGCAGGATTTCCTTTAGAAATGGGACAAAATTCTTTGCAGGTACCTTTTTATTCCCAGACTCTAGGAGTCTATGATTTTAAATTGTAAGCTCCGTGAGTTGTCTATCTTGGTTTCCTTCTCAGTGCTTAGCACAAGGCTGGGCCCATAGAAGGCAAGCTATAAACATGTGCTGAACGAATGGGTGGGTAAATGAATGGAGTGGAATGAACGAGTGGATGGCAATTCATTTCACACACATCCAAGTCAGTCTTAACCTTTTGACACTTTTTTGCAGGGCCCAAGCTCAAAATCCAACGAAGCCCAGAGAATGCAGAGAAGGGAGAAGACCAGGCAAGTCAAGAGAGCACCAGCCCACCGAAACCCTCCAGGGCTGCAGCAGGCAGCAGAGCAGGGTGCCGCGCTCTTACCGGCACAGGTGGTCGGTCCGGCACACGCTGCGGAGGTCCAGGCAGTTGGGCTTCTCCTTGTCCTCGTAGGAGCAGCTGGGCAGGATGGTTTGCCGGCGGCGCTCGGCACAGGCCTGGTCCTGGCAGGAGCAGAAGAGCATGCGGTACGTGTACTCGCTGGGCACCCGGTCGAAGAACTGGCGCAGGGCCTTGTGGCACCGGCGGCGGTTGCAGCGCTCGGTGGGCGAGATCTCGCGGTTGCAGATGGAGATGTAGGAAGAGCGCAGTTTCTTGCAGTTGTCGTTCAGGTTGCAGGCCTTGGCGGCATCCAGGCAGTGATTGCTCTTGGAACTGACCACCGGGTCCGCCCCTGTCCCTGGAGGCAGGAGGAAGAGGGGGGATCAGAGGCCTGCACGGGCTCAGGGGAGGACACGGCTGCCCGCCTGCTGGGGGACACCTCCCTCTGGACACGGGCCTACTCTCTGCCTCCCTTTCCTCATCCTCAGTATTAATGGGGCAACTTACTAGGACCAATCTCACATTTAGTGGGCATTAAATGAGTGAATGTACAGGTCCATAAAGTGGCACAAGGGTAAGCTGTGCATATGGGGAGCTATTATGATGATCAATCCAGGATCTTATTTAAAACTTATCAAAAGCAACAGGGTATTTATGGCCCCATTTAAAAATGTGAGAAATGGGGAGATAAAGGGACTGGTTCAAGATGGCACAACTAGGAGGCAGCCAAGTCAAAACTGGTCCCCAGAACTGCTGAGTTCCTGCCCCGCTGCTACCACTCGCTGTGCCCCCAGCACCACACCTGAGCAACGCCTCTAGCCAGAGGCCCACTGGGATCTGGGTTGGGACAATTCAGTATTCAGGGATCTTTAGCATTCCTGGCCCCAGGTATAAAATGCGAATGGCACCACTGCCACCATCCTCACTGCCACCACAATAACCACCACACTGCCCCCCCCCATTTCAAAATGCCCCCCCTGGAGTAGGGGGTCCGCTGCTACCTGCTGAGAAACCCTCAAAAGGAAGCATTGGCTGGGCGTCCTGGCACAGTGAGGTCACAGCTGAAACTCAGCCTGGGACCCTAACAGGGCTGAGCACAGAACCAACCAAAGGGCAGGGATGCTGGGGCTTCAGCACTGACATCACCATCATTGAGTTTTGCGCCACTGCCCAAGGACAGAATACCCTGGGTACAAAGCAGGATTCCCGGAACCATACTGGCTCTGTGTTGGCTGCCTCCACCCATCAGTCCCAGCTACTCTGAGAGGGAACACACGGCACAGGGCCACCCAACCCTCTGCTGTCAGCTGACTCCCCTAGGCTGTTATGCTGACAGCAGAAGGGAGGAAAGGCGGGAATCCAGCCTGCAGTGCCCTCCTGAGAAGTTCTGGTGAGAGCTGGGTGGGAGGAGCACTGAGAGAACACCTAACCCCCGGCTTCTTCATCTCACAGAGCAGGAACAGAGGCCCCAAGCAGGCAAGCGGCTTCCCCAAGGTCAGCCAGTGCCCCGGTGGCGAAGCAGAGCCAACGCCCAGATCTCAGACCAGTGCCACATGCACCATGCGGAACCATCGGCTTAGGCTTTGGGACGGGCTGTAACCTTTTTTATTAATTTTTCAAGCTGTTCCATAGTTTCTGTGCACCCCTCCATGCAAGGGCCCTACTTGGGAGGGGGCAGGCTGAGGCCAGGCCTTCCCTCCCACTGGCCAACCCAAGCACCAAGCACTTTCTGCACAGTTCCTGGTGTTCTCACTTGACCGTTAGAGATCTACCGAGTCTCACCTCTGCAGAGCCGTCTGCTAGGCGCTGTGTTACCCAGACAAGCGTAAGAGGAGGCCCGGCTCTTGAAGAACTCATAAATCAAGTTAGGAAACCAAGAGGTAGTACACGGTATAGTGGTGAAGACTAGGCCTTCTAGAACTGAATCAGCCGAGTTCAACCCTGGCCCTGTTAATTGTTAGCTGTCTGACCTTAGACAAATTATTGAACCTTTCTTTGCCTCAGTTTCCTTGTCTGTAAAACAGTACCTACCTCATAGGGTCGTTTCGAGCATAAATGAGACAGCTCAGATTAATTTTCTCTTTCCCAAATCCTGTCTACGAGATCATTCCCAATAGCAATTATACAGCCCATCTTAAAAATTTTAATAAAATGACCTCCTTGTGACCATACACTACCCCTCTTTTTGCCGTCCTCTCATTCTCTCTTGAGCCCACTTAAGCCTGGCGTTGGCTCCCACCTCTCCACACGAAGGTCAGCGGCCTGGAGAACTCAGGCCACAGCTCACTCAGCCCATGAGCAGCACTCAACACGACACGGCCGCCTGCTCACTCCTCCCTGAGCCCTCCCTTGCTTTCCACTCTCCTTTGTTTTCCTCCTGCCTCTCAGGCCTCTCCTACTTTGCTGCATCCCCTTCCTCTTTCCCCAGGCCTCCGTCCTCCTCTTTTCTGCAAGAGCCCGCTCCCAAGGGATCTCATCCAGTCCCATGGCCTTCAACGCCAGCCAGACGCTGTCAAATCCCAAATGTTTATCTCTGGAACAGACCTGTCCCTTGAACTCCAGACTCACTCACCAACTGACCATTCAACAACAACACCTGAAGGGTTAATACTCTCAGCTCAACACAACGTGGCCCAAACCAAACCCCTGATCTTCCCCCCAAGCCTGTCCCCCACCATCTTCCTCATCCTGCTGATAACAACTGCATCCTTCCAGCAACTCGAGCCAAAAATCCTGGCACTTCCTTGACTGCTCTCTCATTCACACACCCTATCAGGAAAACCTCAGCATATATCCAGAACATACCACCTTCTGCCACCACGATCTTCATCCAAGCTGCCATCTTTCTTGCCTGAAGTCTCTGGACTGGTCTCCCCCTCTTCCTGGTACCCCCACCGCTTAGCAGTCTTCTCTCCTCACAACATAACTGAGTGAACCTTCCAAAGCCTAAGGCAGACAGCTGTCACTCCTGGGCCCCAAATCGTCCACTGGCTTCCCAACCTCATGCAGAGTACGTCCTTTGCAGGCCTGTAGCTTTGTAAAGCTCTGTATCAGTGTTTTCTAATACAGTGGCAGCCAGGCACACATGGCCATGGAACTTGAAATGGTTCTAGCCTGAAATGAGAAGTGCAACCTGATTTTGAAAACTTTATGAGAAAAGAACGTAAGTAATCTCATTAATAATTTTTTACCCCAATACTATTTTAGATCTATTAGGTTAAACAAATGTACTATTCAAATTCATTTTACTTCTATCTTTTCACTTTTTAATTGTGGCTACTAGAGAATTTTAAATTACATTGGTGACTCACATTGTATTTCCATGAGCTAGCAGTGCTCTGTATCACTCACCCCCCTGTCCCTTTCTGACCTCATCTCCTACTGCTTTCCCCCTGGCTCATTCTACTCCATTCCGGCCTCAGTGGCCATCTTCCCTTCCTAGAACATGCCGAGCACGGCCTGACCTCAGAGCCTTTGGCCTTGCTGTCCCTTCTGTTCCTGGAAGGGTCTTCCCAACCCCCAAAACTACACGGCTCATTTCCTCACTTCCTACAGGTCTCTGTTCAAATGCTACCTTCTCCGTGAGTCCTTCCCAGCCACCCTATGCGTGATTACAACCACCTCTCCTGTCACTCTCTTTACCCCTTGCCCTGATTTATTTTTCCCACATCACTCATCACCACCTGCCACACCGTTATATTCACTTATTTATTTGTTTGTTTGCATCACGTTGTAAGCTCCATGAAGGACTCTGTATGCTGTGCTGACCGCTGTATCCTTGATATTCAGAACAGCTCCTGGAGCAGGGTAGGTGCTGAATAAATATTTGTCACTGAAAGAGTAGAACAGTGTCTAGTTTATAATAAGGGCTCCAAAATGTTAACTAATAGCATTAAGGAAGCAAAATGGATACAGAGGAGGCAACAGTGGACAACACAAGGCTGTATATCGTATCAACATGGGCAAAGCCCAAAAGTGCTGGGAAGAAGACATGGGGGGATAAGGGATGAAGACGGAGTCACCCGCCCCAACGCCTTGCCCAACCGACAGCCACTCTGTAAAGGCAGAAGGGAGTATCCCACCCCCTTCTTGTTCTAAAAATTAAAGAGGGATTAAGGCAGAAAGAGGGACAACTTCAGGTTTGCTTCCCTTATCACTCTATTTACAAATCTTCACTGAGGGCATGCTATGTGCCAGGCACATCCTTGGACACAAAGGCCACCACCCAGACTGAGACAAGGCTGGGGTCACAAAGGAGCTGGAAATACTAAGTTACCTGCTTGGGAAAAGCAGGGTGCCAGAGGAGCACAGGGAAAGCCCCCTGAAAGTCTTGTGCATCAAGGCGGGCATCATGGAAGCGGTGACATCTCTGCTAAAACCGAAAGAATGTGTAATAAGCCAAGAAAGCAGTAAAGAGTCCCTGGCAGAGGGACCAGCAGGGGCCAAGCCTGGGAGGAACCAAAGGCCATTCAATGTAGCTGAAGACAGACTGGAAAGGGGGACTGGCCAGAGGTGAGGGCTGCAGGGGCAAGGAAGGGTTAGATAAATGTGGGGCCTTGCTGGCCACTTCAGGGCACTGGGCCTCCCAAACAGCTCCTGAAGCAGTTACCAAACCATTCTGCCCTGCGCTGGCAAGGACTCAAGGACACCTGTCAACACAAGGCCATTCTGGGGGAACCACCTCCACGGGAGAGGCTCTCCCTGACCGGCCAGGGGCTTTCCTTCACCTTCGGTGCACCTGTCAGGACAGCTGGCTGGTGGGAGGCAACAAAGCAGCAGCCGGGGCCAAAGTGGAGGCAAGAGACCTCCGGAGAAGGACCCCAGAGAGGAGCAGGGCGACAACTGCAGACGGGAACGGCAGCTAATTTAGGCCCGAGGCTGCACTGAGTTGCCCAGGTGCCCTGTTCCCGCTCCTCTCAGCATGTGCCGGAGCTAATGCTGGTGTAATTATAGCCTCAGTTGCTTCCACTTGGAGCTTGAATAGTGAAAGCTTCTTCTAGGGGGTGGGAAATGTAAACCCCTGGGCCAAAACTTGGTAAATTTCCTAAGAAAAAAAAGAGAAAGAAAGAAAGAAAACGAAATGCAGCAATAGTGACAGCAATTGCCTGGTCTCCGGGAAGGTGCCCCTGCGATCTTCCTGAGGGAACAGGGGGACAGGGGACCC
>PVIY010041798.1:0-21401 GCA_004026745.1 Myrmecophaga tridactyla | reverse complement strand
AAAATGTATATATTTATACACTACAAAGCCAAAATCATAGTGTTTTACATTTCATATTGTGTTAAGGGGTATGAAAAATATCAAGGACATATTTTAAATGAAGGAATAAATAAAATGGTTGTCCTTCCTTACCATATATTTTCATGTTAAGACAATGATAATGCAAAAGAAAATTAGTTACTAGTTTGTTATTTTGAAAGTGAAAATTGGGGATTGTATAATGATAGATATTATGCTATCATAATGATAGTCAATAGTTATTTTCACCTTGCATTCATTTTAAGTTATTATTAGTGATTGCTTAAGGTTTAAAATTAACATCATTATTTAAACTAATCTTGTTCATTTTAAAACTAATTAATATTCGATAATATACAAAACTATTTCACAGTTTTACTTACGTTCCTCCTGCTTTGCATCACTATTTTCATACAAATTTATCTTTATCCTTTAAGCTAACCAGAAAGCAATTCGAAGTATTGATTTCTGCTGCTGTCTTCTAATTAAATAGGAGATTTGAACATGGATTATATAGCCTCCCTGACAGTGTCCTACTTAGTAATACATGGCTGTGCTCTTGGCTTTCAGACTGTCCATCTGCAGATACAGTGAGGTCCTTAAAACACTCTGGAGATGGTGAAGTGGCCCTTCATAGGCGTGCAAGGTGTGTGGTAATGGCAGCATTACTAATGGATGAGACACACTCCAGGCATTCCCTGGAGCTTTGCTAATCCAGGTCAGGTTGTAGCTACTTAAGGTGAATTCAAAAGCTGTCAAGGAGAGTGTACAGCCAACCAGGCTATATGAAATCCTCACCAGATCCCATCAACTGAACACCTGCAAGCACAAATACATCGTTATCAGGAAAACTGTCATATGTATTCACTGTTTTTCTCACTCATACAAACAAACTTACTCAATGTCCCTGGCTATCCATAAAATGACCTCTTAAAATAGTGATAAGTAAAACCCAACTAAGCCCAACCATATGTTGATTTATTTGTCTGTGTGCAATTCACTGAGAGGAAGCCCCTGGGAGTTCCATGTCTGGGTCTCCTCTCCAGAGCTGCAGGGTCAGGGCTGGGCTGAATTATATCAGCAAAGGGAGGCAATCAATTTGCAAATTCTTCTACTGTATAGCAAGATCTCAGGCTGGGGTTTGGGAGAGGGATGTACCTCAGAACAGGTATTGTTGACCTGGGGGTGTTGGGTAAATAATAATATTTGGGATAATATGATTTCTTATTATGTGCTTGAGCTGGGCTAAACACTTAGAACACATGACCTTATTTCATTTACATATTGAGAGAGAATATGTGAAGGAAATATCAATATCACTTCCATCTTTCAAATATAAAATTTGAAACAGAAGTCTAGAACCTGGATCATTAAATATTGATGCCAGTGTTCATTATAGACTGTTATTTCTACACTTTATCAGAGAAAAAAATTTACTCAATAAAATTCTCATTTTGTGGTGTTTCATTTTGGTTTTGATTAATATCTCCATGATAACAAAGCATACAATACTATCATTCATGCATTTATTATACATTTGTGCATGTTTTTGTGTCATTTTATTTTTATTGAGGTGTAAGTAATTTATGTACACTAGATACAGTTGTGGGGCCCAGAAACATTGCTCATTATACCTATTATGTAACCAATGATATAACATACATATATGCAATCATATATCCCATGAATGATGTCACCTGTTGGAAATATGCCACTTTGGTGTAGTTTAGTATAAAAGGGACTACTGCTCTGTAAGCATGAGTAAGGAATGGAATGATTAAAGATGACCACTCTACCAGCAGCTCCTCATGCTTTCTTTCAATTTGCTACCGAATCAGAGTGACTGCTCCTTAAGCTGGAATCTGATGCCAGTCTATGTTTAGATATATCATTTGCACATGTTTTCTCCCATTCTATGGGTTTTGTCTTCACACTATAAGGTTGATTACCTTGAATTCAGTTAATTAATTTTGGCAAAGTCAAATTTATATATTTATATTTTCATTTTTTGCCCATAATTTTGATGTGAGTCTAAGAATCCTTTGCTAAGTCCAAGTTCATGAAGATTTCACCAAGGCTTTACTTTAAGAAATATATGGTTTCTCTCTTATATTTAAACCTTGGGACCATTTTGAAATAATTCTGTGTGCAACATCCAAATGAATTATTTACTATATAGGTATCTATACTTTACTAAGGTATCTAATTCTAGTTCTTCCAGCATTTATTTATTTCAAAGCCTACTTTTATCTATTGAGTGGTATTAACATGATTATCATATAAGCTGATCATAGATTTATGGGTTTATTTTTGGACTCTGAACTCTAACTTATCTATATGACTGTCATTTTGCCAACACCATATTTTTTAAATAATATGAATTGTAGTATATTTTAAAAATGAGAAGTATTAGTCATCCTACTATAAGATAATTTCACATTATTTATTTGTCCATTCATGCTCCCTTGTAAGAACATATGCTATTTAGAATCAGTTTGTTAGTTTGGACAAGTAAATTAGTTGGATACATTTTAAAATATGTGGTGAAATACTAGATCACTTTGAAGTAGTAGCTTCTCAAAAAGTTAGGTATTTTGACACATAAACATGCAATATTTTGCAATTCACTTAAATCATGTCTGAATTTGTTCAACAATGTACAATAGCGGTGTATAAATTTAGCACTTTTTCTTAAATATACTTTTAAGTATTTATTTTTATTTATGATATTATTTTGAATGAAATTACTTTAATTTCCAGATTTTATTATTAAAATAAAATGCATGAATAATAGTATTGTATGTTTTGTTATCATGAAGATATTAATCAAAACCAAAAGCTTTGACAGACACTGGTAAATTCAATTATTGTTTAATAACCCATTCATCCATTCTATGAGTCTGGTGACCATTAGATTATATGGCAGTTGGAAATTCCTCGTATGTCATTGCCTTCTGCACATTCCTGAATTTTTGTGTTCAATGAATCTGGCTCCTTGGTCACTATAAACTATAGTAGGAACTCCATTCATAGTGCTGAGTTTCTGAAAACCTCTGATGGTTACTTGCTCGGTCACCAGTTTTGCACAGAAGACTTGTAGGAAACCGGTTGCCATGTATACACAAGTAAGAGCATACCTTTGACCTTTGGACATAGGCAACAGACAACGTCACCTAATTATCATGGGACATAGACTTGTTCAGGACATGCTACTTGTCCTTGTTAATGTGGGACCAGATGAGATTGTTGTAATTGACAGTTAAGACACTGGCTTCATGTGGAGAGGAAATCTGATTATTTCATTAGCGACCTATATTAGCTAGGGCTCTCTAGAGAAACAGAATCAACAGGGAATACTCACAAATATAAAATTTATAAAAGTGTCTCACATGACCACAGGAATGCAGAGTCCAAAATCCACTGGACATGCTGTGAAGCCGACGATTCTGATGGAGGGTCTGGACGGTTGCCACAGGTGAGGCTCACCAGCCAAAGCAGGAAGAGAGCTTTTCTCTTCTGAATTGTCCTTAAAAGGCTTTCAGTGATCAGAGTAAGCATTACTCATTGCAGAAGACACTCCCCTTTGGCTGATTACAAGTGGAATCAGCTGCGGATGCAGCTGACATGATCATGATTTAATTCTATGAAATGTCCTCATTGCAACAGACAGGACAGCATTTGCCCAAGAAGACAAACAGGTACCACCACTTGGCCAAGTTGACACAAGAACCTGACCATGACACTCCACCCCTTGCCAACTTGGAAGCTATACATACCTCCTTAAACCATAACTAATTTCTAAATAAAAAAAAATAAAGCACACATTTTTTCTTTCACCTAACAATGCTCAACTGTCCTGTATATAACTGGAAACACATTAAATCTATCCAGAATATAGTGCAAATCCGTGGGCAATATTCATTCTTAAAATTGACATTTTACAACTTAAATACTATAATATGAACAAAACAGCATTACAGTCCTCATTTCTGTAACTGATCACGTGGTTGACGTTCATATTTATCATTACCTTCTTCCACGACCCATTCCATGTTTCCTTTACCCTCAGCAAGCACTTCAGCTGGCCGATGTTCTTTGCCTGGTGGGGTGACCCAAACATTCACTCCTGAAGTTTCAGAGCCATTGGTAGTCCTGCCTGCATTGGGTTGTTGCAGTTTTCCATTGATTTCAAACACAGGGCATGGTGGTACTAAAAGACGCCCTAGGGGATCTCATAATGCAAGAAAACTGTTCTTTACCCCCATTATGTAGTTGCAGTCCTACTTCTCCCTGATAGTCAGGGTCAATCACCCCACACAATAACATAATCCCCTTCTTGGCTTGTTGATCTAGTGGCATAAGTAGCCCAAAGTGACCAGGTGGCACTCTTAGCTTCCAGTTCAGTGGAATCATTGTTGTTTCTCTAGGAGGAAGCACTCTCCATTTTTTAACTAAAACCTGTAGACCAGAAGAGCTCAGGGTCACAGGGACAGGGAGCAAACATTTTCTTACTGGATCACTAGGAATAACAGTGAGTGTTACCAATCCCATTTCCATGGCTTGGTGCCTGAACTCATGGATCCTGGCTATGGGAGAAACAGCACCATACACTGGACACTGATTCAGAGCATATACAGCTTCCTGGAGAACATTACCCTAGCCCTTCAAGGTATTGCCACCTAGTTGGCACCTTAATTGAGTTTTCAAAAGGCCATTCCACCATTCTATCAATCCAACTGCTTCTGGACAATGGGGAACATGGTAAGACCAGAGAATTCTATGAGCATGTGTTGACTCCCACACTTCATTTGCTGTGAAGTGTGTTCATTGATCAGAACCAATGCTACATAGCATACCATAATGAAGGATAAGGCATTCTGTAAGCCCTTGGATGGCAGTTTTGACAGAAGAATTGTGTGCAGAGAAAGTAAGACCATATCCAGAGTATGCGTCTATTCCATTTAGAACAAATCACTGCCCCTTCCATGAAGGGAGTTGTCCAATATAATCAACCTGCCACCATGTAGCTGGCTGGTCACCTCAGGAAATGGTATAATATCGGGGGCTGATTGTGGGTCTCTGCTGGTGGCAGATTGGGCACTCAGCAGTGGCTGTAGGTCAAGTCAGACTTGGTGAGTGGAAGTCGGTGTTGCTGAGCCCATGCATAACATCCATCTATAACACCACGACCACCTTGTTCATGAGCCCATTGGGCAATGACAGGAGTTGCTATGGAAAGGGGCTGGCAGGTATCCACAGAACGGGTCATCTTATGCACATGATTATTAAAACTTTCCCCTGCTGAAGTCACCCTATGGTGTGCATTCACATGGGACACAAATATCTTCATGTTTTTAGCCCACTCAGAAAGGTTTATCCACATACTTCTTCCCCAAATCTCTTTGTAACCAATTTTCCAATTATGGTCTTTCCAAGTCACTGACAACCCAGCCAAACCATTAGCAACACCCATAAGTCAGCATACAAACACACCTCTGGCCAGTTTTCCTTCCAAGCAAAATGGACAATCAGGGGCACTGCTTGAAGTTCTGTGCACTGGGAGGATTTCTCCTCACCACTGTCCTTCAAGGACACCCCAGAAAGGGGGTGTAGTGTAGCAGCTGTCCACTTTTGGGTGGTACCTGCATATCATGTTGAACCATCTGTAAACCAGGCCCAGGTTTTCTCTTCCTCAGTCAATTCACTGAAATGAACTCCTGAAAAGGCCATAACCCAGGTCTGGGAAAGAGAAGGTAATGTGGCAGGAGTGGAGACCATGGGTATTTGGGTCACTTCTTCATGTAACTTACTTGTGCCTTCAGGACCTGCTCTGGCCCTGTCTCATATATACCATTTGCATTTTACAATACAGTGCTGCTGTGCATGCCCAACTTTATGGCTTGGTGAGTCAGACAACACCCAGCTCATGACAGGCAGTTTGGGCCTCATGGTAACGTGGTGGCCCATGGTTCAGAGTTCACTCTCTACTAAGGCCTAGCAGCAGGCCAAAAGCTGTTTCTCAAAAGGAGAGTAGTTATCTGCAGCAGATTGTAAGGCTTTGCTCCAAAATCTTGAGGATCTGCACTGTAATTCTCCTATAGGGGCCCGCCGAAGGCCCACAGACTGCATGTCTATTTGCCACTGACACTTCCAACACCATTGGATCTGTTGGATCATATGGCCCAAGTGACAGAGCAGCTTGTACAGCAGCAGGGACCTGTCTCAGAGACTCCTCTTGTTCAGGTCCCCACTCAAAATTAGCAGCTTTTCTGGTCACTCAAAAAATGGGAGGAGGACAGAATCAGATTAATATATGACCAAGATACTGGAACTAAAAGGTAAAACAAAGAAATTAATATAACTTTGATTAATATGTCAAAATTCTGGCAAAATAGGCCAGAAACAAAAGAACAACAATGGTTTGGTCTCCTTTAGAAAATACTTATAAGAAAACTAGGGGCCTGGATTGTAAACTTTTATAGCAGAAAGCTTTAGTCCGGACGTGGTAATTATTATTTCTTGATTTTGAGAGGCTGTTTTTTATATATTTAAAAATCAGATATTTTGAGTTAAGAACAAAGTCTATCATATTGGGATTAAAGTAATTCAGAATAAAGATTAAGGAAGACAATGTCTATATTTTAGAACAACACATACTTTTTGAGACCAAAGGAAGAAAGATTTATTTGTTATGGAATTGAAATTTTCTGGAGCACATAATCTAACTCAAGCTATCTGTATAGCTCATTTGAAACAATTGAAACATATGGACCCCAGAATAAGAACACAATCTTTTAATCCTGTATGACTTAATATAATGCCTGGATACATCCCAGAGTATATTAAGCAGATAATCAAAAATATTGGCAAAGTCCCTTGTGTGAAAGGAGAAAAAATATGGAACTATTAAACTTTACCATCTGGAAGTCCCCTGATATTGAGTCAAACTATAGGGACACCAAATCAGTCAGTAGGCCATGCCTTCATTCTTGTGAAGCTTATGTAGGCAGCAGAGAAGCTTAACCTACCTATAGGCATGCCTAAGGGTTACTTCTGGAGGGCCTCCTTTGTTGATCAGTTGTGGCCTCATTCTCTCTAAGCCCAGCTCTGAAAGTGATATCATTGCCCTTCCTTCTAAATGGGAAATGACATCCAAGGTTGAATATCTCGCTGGCATCATGGGAAATGACTCCCAGGGATGAATTTGGCCCTGGCACCATGGGATCAACAATTCCATCCTGATCAAAAAGAGGAAAAGAAGTATAACTAATAAAGTATCAGTGGCAAAGAGAATTCAAATAGAGTTGAGAGGCTACTCTGGAGGTTGCCCTTACACAAGCTTCAGTTAGACATCACTACCTGTCATAACCTGCCAAACCCCAACCAGGACCATTCCAGCTCATCCTAAAGAAAACCTAGGGGGCGGCTGCCGTGGCTCAGCAGGCAGAGCTCCAACCTGCCATGCTGGAGGTCTGGAGTTCGATCCCTGGTGCCTTCTGCCCATATGCAAATTAAAAAAAAAAGAAAAAAAAAGAAAACCTATGGCAAGATCAAAGGTGATGGTGGAGTTATACAGAGAAGATAGATTTTAACAAGTGAATATGATTGATGAATCATTAAATTGATATCTTTTAGTATCCAATATCTTAGAACAGGAAGAAGTGAAAACTTAAAATTATGGAATTATAACTCATGTCAAACTCTGAAATATGTTCTACAACTAATTGTGGTGATCTGTTTGCAATTTATTGCTTTTTTGTATATATGTTATTTTTCATTAAAAAGAAAGAAAAAAGTCAATTTTGGTAATCAAAAATAGTTAAGTCTTCTAGCTGCCTATATTCTGAAGCATCTAGAAGAAAAAATCTGAAAGAATTATATGGTAGCCAATGACAAACTCTGAGACGTGTTTTGTAATGGCTTGTTGAAAAGTGCTTTGAGAACTATTCCTTTTTTATTTCTTTGTATGTGTGTTGTACTATACAATCAAAAAGATAAAAAAAAATCCTAAAGGAAAAGGTAGACTGACTACAAAGTTAGGTAACTCATATAAACAGAACTATGGTAATTATTAAAATAAATGAAACTCATACACAAGCAATACAAAGAACCGCGCTGAGGTCAAATGAAAAATGCCCTCCTCAGAACACTTAGTGCATCCATCAGAATATACTGTGAACTTAGTTCAGTAAAAGTTATTCAAAATGAAAAATCAAAGGGAAAAATAAAGATTGAGGGAAAAAGAATGTAAGATCCTAGAAACCTGTTTCAAAATCACACAGTTTAATATAGGTATAGTTTTGATACCAAAAAGAAAAAGTGAATAGAGAAGGGACAAAGAAACTTTTCTAGGAATGTTGGTAACAGTTTTTATAAAATTAGTGATAGACAATATATTACTGACTCAAGAATCTCATATAACCACAAGCATGAAAAATACCCACTGACACACTTACACACCTGCACACATACACACACACAGGGAGGAAGGAAGGGAGAGAGGCAGAAAGAGAGAGAGAGAGAGAGAGAGAGAAGAATAGTATTACAAATGAAATACAAAAGGAGAACCTTGAAGACAACCAAAAGTGTCAACGATGGACTTCTAACGGAGGAATAAGAAAACTAATTGCAACACACTTATAAACAAGCCATGGAGGCAAGTTGATGATGGGGTGATAACTTTAGTGATGATAAAAAAATAGTTTGACACATATTTCTACATATAGTGAAAGAAGACATTAAATTAAAGTATCTCAGACTGGCAAAATGTGAGAGAACTTATTCGTAGCATACCTAAACCTTAAGAAATGCTCACAGCAGTCTTTCAGGAAGCATGCTATGACATGATTTCAGAAATTTGAATATACATAAAAAGAGGGTACCGCTTAAATTAATGGAGGTAATATTTAATGTTTTCCTCATTTGATTGCTTTAAGAAATAACCATTTATAACAATGATAATTACAAGCATTATTATGTTTCTAGCACATGTTAACGATAACAGGAGAAAGCATAGACCTAAAGGATCAAAGGCAGGGATTTGAAATATGTTATTATGTCCTTGTGCACACATGAAGTGACAGAGCATATTTAAGGGTAGAATGAGATTATTCAAAAATGCTTATTGTAAAGCATATAGTAATTACTTAAGTGTGAATAAAAAGTAAGAATAAAGTCAATGGATATAATAAATGATAACATAAAATTCCAAATTAAATGAAGAAATTTAAGAAATACTTGCCAAATACAAACATCACTTGACTAGAGGTGGCAAGGTCTGAATAAATAGCCATAACTGTTACCCTTTGGATGTTCATCATTCATTTCCAGAAGGCCAAATTATGCCAAGTTTGTTGAAAATTAAGTTCAAGACTTATATATTCTTATTTACTTTTGTCTAATTTTCTATTGATTTTGAGAAAGTATTGGAAGTCCTTATATAACTGTGGCTATCACTCATTTTGTAGCACTGTCATTTTTTTTCTTTCATGTGTCTTAAGGCTTCACTATTAGAGTTGTATACATTTGGTACAGTTTTGGCTTATTGATTAATTGACCCACTTATGACTATGAAACATGTCTTTATATTTCCCATAATATTCATCATTCTGATGGCTTGTTTAACACATGGTAAAGCCACTTTACCATATTTGTTTGAAAGGTTCATGAGGAAGCATTTCCATCATTTTTCCATCAAATTAATAAAATAAATTTATTAATGTATTTATGATGCTTAAATACTATTCCAATCAATAGCATAACTCAATGGACAGAAGTCCTGTCTGTGACTAGGAGAGGAACAGCATCCTTTGGGAGGAGGTGTGATTGTGTGAGAGGAAACGATCCATGAGGAGTGCATCCAGGGGAAAAAGACACATGGGATGAAAGAAAGTTAGAATTTTCAGGAATTGATTACATTATGTAATCTAGATGGGAATTACATCTTAAGCAATATCATTTAGTTATATATTCCAATACTTCAACTTTCTAACATTCCCCAGGATACAACCCTCTAACGCCAAATTATTAGACATATAATACAACACGGACAAGAAATAATCTCATTCTCACATTTAGTGGACACTGCAGATCTAATTGTTGGAAATAACATTTTGTCCAATTCACTATTAAGTGAAGGCCCACCCACTGGGACATCCAACCACAGTCTCCCAGGCTTTGTTGAAATTTTTAGTTCCAAATCAAAACAATGTAATATGCCATTTTCAATTGTTTAGAAGGAATCCGCTGGTCCTGTACAGACTTCAGTGGCAGTGGACTATAAAATAATCTAAGTAACAGGAGGTGAAGATCATGGAGTCCCATTTAATGCCTATTTACTGCAATGTCCTGATCTAGAAATTGCATAAATGACAATAATTTTCCAGATGTGGTTTGGCTCATGACTTACAGGTCAGTTGTGGAGCACCCTGGAAATGACAACCTCTTCATCATCGTGCCACTCAATAGGAAGTGCTCAGGGTATTTTAAGATGTGAACAATTTATGGGGTGAATTTTCCAAATTTCCTTGGTTTATAAAATGGTAGGGTTTTCAGCAGTGTATTAGAGTGCATTAAAACTACTCTGAGCTGATGTGCTTCATAACTTTGTCACAGTTATGCCAGCAAGGAAGAAATCGTTGGGATTAGGTCAAACTGTATATAGAGGTATATAGAGAACATCCTTGTTCTTGATCATTCTTCAGCAGTTACAAATGTCCAGGTGAATTATAGGTATAGCTGATATCTATGAGATTTGTACTAAAGCTTCAATTATGTACATATACTATTAAGAAAAAATACATTGACCTTAAGAAATAATATACCAATGTTTAAGACACTATAATGTTTGAGGTTAATGTTTTATAATGCATGCTATTTTTCACAATATTTAAAAATAATTCTGTCCATTTAATATATTTGCATGTGTGAGTGTGCATATGGGTCGTTTTGGCCCAATATAAATTAAAATAACATTTGGTATAACTTTCATTTGCCCACAGTATATAAGCTTACCTTGAGCATAGATCCATGCTTTATGCACTGCTCTTTAAGTTGTTGGGATATGTTCTTGATGAAATAAAAGAGAAAACATGACATTTTAAAGTGTGAAAAGATGGAAACAAAATAAAGTGACTCACTATATTTTGGAAAACTAGATTATATCTTTCCTACAAGTATCTGTTCAGAATAGCATGGAACTTCTTCACTGTCTGTAACTTTTTTAAAAGAGGCAGTCATTTTCTTTTGGTTTACAGGAGTGTCTTTGGCAGTTGGGACTCTAGGAAAGATTTTTTTTTAATTTGCATATGGGCAGGAGGCACCAGGGATCGAACTCCAGACCTCCAGCATGGCAGGTCAGAGCTCTGCCTGCTGAGCCACGGCAGCCGCCCTCTAGGAAAGATTTTAAGCCTCTTTGGTCAGTAGGAAATGTCACAGCATGATCATTTTCCCATAAAGACATGAGTTATATATGAACAGATCACATTGTAGCACTTCCACAATCACATCCTACATTCATCATGGAAATAAAATGTCCTATCAGAACCACATGCCTCTGTCCCTTGCAGGATATTTTGAAATCCAATATGTACCCATGTAATCATCAACAGAGTGAAGTGGCATTTGTGTGTCTCCTTTGATGTGGAGATTCAATTTGGGTAACAGTCCATGTCTATCATGACAATCCCAGCCACTACTGCCAGGGGCAGCTACTATCAGTCATTTCTCCAGTTCCTAATTACAAATCTGAAGAATGTGGTGCCCTGTATAAGGGAAGATAATCTCCTCTTGTCTGACCTTAGTTCCTGCTCCTGGAATAGAGAACTTGGAAGCCACCATTGGTCAATTACAGGGAGCACATTAGTCAGAGTATCATATATGAAATTTATCTGTGTTCATGGGCAAGGAGGCCCAGAAGGTAATGGAAAAGATCCTAATGCCACCTCTATAGGGACAACCCAGATTTCCTCTATATGACTCCACTGTGAATGTAGAGAAAAACAGAACTGTCTAAATTCAAGGTGAAGGTTCACATTAAATCATGAAGTGAGCTTGCATGTAGGATATCTTCTGGAGGTAGAAATACAGTTTATGCATGGGGAAACATAGTAGCTACACAAAGAAATCTCAAATATTGATTACAATTACATCAATATATGGATATGTTTATTAACAGAGATCTACAGAGATACAGAATGAACAGCATATGTGAGATATATTTTAAGGAAAATCAGTAGTCAGTTCCATTGGCAAGTCTAAATTCCAAAGATCAGAATGAATGCTATAGGCATAGAAATTATGGAAACAGTGATTTTGAATTATTTCTTGCAAAGTTCTTATGGAAGTCAAGATGCTAGAAATTGAGAACAAAGTGAGGTTACAAAATTGCAGAAACATCTTCTGGAATCAACTGTGTCTATATTTTCCTTAAGAATCTCATATTATTGGATGAGGACCATCCACATTATTGAGGGTAATCTCTTTAATTTAAAATCAGTTGTTTGTTGAAGTTATTCACTTTTACAACATATCACCACAGCAACATTGAGACCAATGGTTAAATATACAAGTGGGTATGTATCCTAGACAAGTTGACATCTAAAATTAACAATTACAGTCCATTCTTTGTCCATGCTAAACCCATATACATGTCTTTAAAACACACTTAACCTTCAAATAAAGAAAATAGCAAAGTCAAATTGCTCTTAACATGTAAAACTTTCTTCGTAATCAGAAAATGCAATATCCCACTCTCTGAAAGAAGATTAAATATCTTGAATGGTAATCACAGTTGTGCTTCATGTACATTAATTAAAATACTGCTATGAAAAATTAATAAAATTTATGTTATACCATGATAATACAAGAGGCATAAAAACAAAGATATGATAACCACAAAACATATTCATAAGAAATTAAGAACTATTCATACCAATTTAAATGTTCATTCCTGTGACTTGTCATATGCTTGTAAACGGTAGGTATGAATACCTTCTCTCTCTACTCATTATACATTACATTTTTGCTTTGAAAACTCCTCAGCCTACTGTGTTCTTTCCTTTTGGAGGAGATCTAAACTAATTCCTTTTCACAATGGCCACTAATAGTCCTCCTAGATTGGGCTACTTTAGCCTTCCATTGAATTAAGTCAAGGGCATGGCAGCACTGAGAGACCCTACATTGTGTCCTCTGTCTAAAGCATGCACTTACTCGCCTCTCTTGTGTAGTAGCAGGCCAAGGTCCCCTTAGTAATCAGAAACAATCACTTCAGCCAGTTCAGTAATTCTGTTCTTTGATGGTGATTCAGAAGTATGAGGAGGAAAATGTGTCTGGAGACTTTCTCGATGTCCAGTTCAATGGAATCATTGCTGTGTCTCCTGGTCAAAGAACACCCTTCCTGACTAAGAACTCTATACCAGCTGAGGGTCAGTTCACAAGGACAGGAGAACTGTTTTCTGGTGGATCACTAGTGGTAAGAGTGAGGATGTTTCTCCTATTTCTGACACTTGATACATGGCCCATGAATCCTGGCTCTAGGTTAAACAGCACCATATGTATGTAAGTAAGAAAAGAAAATCTTCTATCATTGCAGGTACCCCATGATCCACACATAGTCCTTGACCCTGAGTCTGGGGTTGGTCCCTGCTCTGGTGGATCCTGAGCACCACCTGCAGCTCAGTCAACTCCCGCATGGGGAGGTTTGTGTCTGGGCTCACACTGACTTCCTCTCACTGTGTCTCTTGCACAGTAATACACGGCCATGTCCTCATCACTCATGGAGCTCAGCTGAACAGAGAACTGATTCTTGGAAGTGTCTCTAGATGTGGAGAGTCGGCTCTTGAGTGATGGATTGTAACTAATGCTACCATCATTGAATATTATTGACAACCACTGCAGCCACTTCCCCAAAGGCTGATGGATCCAATGCCAGCAGTAACCACTGGTTGTGATGGAAAATCCAGAGATAGTGCAGGTGAGGGACAGGGTTTGAGAAGGTTTTATCTCTCCTGGACCTGATTCTTTCAGCTGTATCTGGGACAGGACACCTGAAAACAAGCAGAACAACATTGAATCATGGGCTCCAATGCATCATCCCCATTACCTTCATTTCTGAATCCCTGAGATACTCACGTCTGGAAGCTGCCACCAGAAAAAAGAAGAACCACAAGGTGTTCATGTTCTTGTAGGTGAGGTCCATGATGCCCAGGAAATATCCACACTGAGGAGGAACCTGAATTTAAGCAAAACTGCACTGTGGTTTCATTTGTTTATTCATGTGGTGATTTACATTTATGATCTAAAAGTATGTGAAATGAAAAGGATTGAGGGGAGGTCCCTGCCTTAGGTTACCTGAGGAGGAAGAAGCTGGCTGAATCCTGGAAGAACATACTCCTCTCCCTGGGTGCACCTTCATGAATCCTGATTCCTTTACTTTCAAGCAGGAAATGTATAGTTTGAGGAGGTAGATGGGACCAAGTTTCAAAAATGGCTCTGAGAATATGGTCTTCACTCCCCTACTACCAAGGGTACATATATGTATTCTTGTATGTGTGTTTGTGCCCACATATATTCCACATACATGGAGTATATTTATGTGCATATGTATTATATAGTGTGTATAAATTCCATGACAAGTTTAGTTATTCTAACTAAATATGTATTCTGTTTGATTCTTGAGGTATCAGGGGAGGGAAGGGTTGTTGGTGCCACCTTATCCATGTTGTTGATATGAATCCTCAAATATAATTTCACGTATGTAATTTCATTAAGTGCCAAGTGCTGTTAGATATTCTAACTGCTGTTATTAAATGCTATTATCCCCCATGGGAGCCATAAAGTTCTTGTGTGTACTCTCACATTTACCAAGGGAACATCTGCCCTTACTCTACATATCACACCAGTGGAACTGGGACAGGGCAACAACACTCACCTTCAGACCCTCTCCTGAACATGGAACTATTTAGAGCTACTCATCTCTGAATACCTCTTTCTACTTTATCCTAGCAAGAACAGCCCCTGAATTGCAACCTGGCAATTCAGTAACAATAATTAGAGACTAAATAATAAATATGGCAATATATTCCTCTCTATCCTGGTTCGAAGATGGAGAAGCAGCAACGTGAGGTCAGATAGACTCAGCATGAACACTAAAATCACCCATGTATGTAGCAGTATCTGGGGGTTAAGAAGAGCATTGTATGGCATGTTCCAAGGTTTAGGATCTGGTGCATGGGACATTTAGAAAGTCCATGAATGGAGATGCTAGGAGGGGAGGTGCAGGCAGGAAAAGCAAATCCACAAATTGAGTAAATTTTATCAGTGGTAGGACACTGTGCTGAAGGCCAAAGTGTCGTGTTTAGTTGATGACATTTTTATGTATCTCTGTGATTGTTACATTCAAGGCAAGGATGACAGTGGGTCACATTAATTTAGGTGAATGAACTTCTGTGCATATTGTTTCTTTCACATAACTTTATAGGGTTTTATTTATCAATGAAATTACCAAAGTTAGATGTTTTAATGAAATCCCACTGAACCTCTTCTATCATAAACCATGTAGGAGATTTAAGACCGTTACTATGTGAGCCTACCCATAAGATGAACAGAGAAGTCATGAGAAGAAACCTGATGTTGAAAGGAAGCATCATGTCCTTCCTCTGAAATAGTCCTCGTACCAGTTCCTGTTGTACCTCTCACTGATCCAAGCCCCTGTGTTCTGTCATCACTAGAGCCCCCTGCACTCAGCCCATTGGCCCTTTAAGAAGCAAAGGTCCTGGGCTCCTTTCTCCTGCCACACACTGTTGGACCCACATAGCATATCATGACTTTTCCTAAGCATTCAGGCTGTTGGTTTTGTGGCAGCTGGAACTGTCCTTGGAAGACATCATGGCCATGGGTGGTTGAGCTACAGTTATCCTCGTGTGCATGTAGGTGCTGGTCAAATCTGTAGTCCTTTCTAGGATCCCATTGGTAAAAACAGAGCAGGTGCACAATGAAGCTGCTCACTGTGCTCCCAACTGCTGGGCTGAACATACAGCTTCAGTGGCACTGATGAAAGCACAGAACAATTCTTCACAGGGAGAGAATTGGAAACACAAACACTTAGAGGAGAATCCAGATGCTAAGACACCCTCTCCTGCCTGTTTCTGCACATGATCCTGCAGCTGTGGGTGCTGTGCACCCCATGGAGGCCACTCTGCAGGAGACACTTGAGTCTGGATGGGCTCACAGTGGCTGTGCTGTGTCTCAGTCTATAACAACACCAGGCCCTCAGCTTTCAGACTTTCTACATCAGTCACAAATGCTTTTGGCATTATCTCTTTAGATAGTGAACCAGGCCCTTATTGAGTCTGTGTAATTGTGCTTGATTCCATGACTCCAGACATGTCCTTGGATACTGAAGCACCAGCACATCCAGTAGCTAATAAACATGAATCCAGGGCCTGTCCAAGAGAAGCTCAGGGAGCAGCCAGACTTCACCACATCTCCCCCAGACAATACCATCTGCACCCCGCACTGGACAGCAGCAGATCCAAAGACAAATAGGTCAGGGAAATGCAGGACATAGCCAGTCATTCTCTTTTCCATGTTCACTCATATACTCAAAATTTATGTTCTCCATAAAATTCTTTTAAAATTGCAATAAGGAAAACACAGCCCAAACTCTATGACCAGACTTCTCTGGACTGTCCTTGACACAGAATTAGAACACCTTGGCATCCCTGACCTAGGGCGTCCATCTTAGGGTCAGGTATGGGCTAGTTTTAATCAGCAAAAAGAAGGGCACTATTTTTAAATTAGTTCATTGCAAGTTGTCCATTATGAAAAATCAAAGGGAAAATGAAATTGAGGAGAAAAGAATGCAAGTTCCTAGAATCCTGATTCAATATCACACAGTTTAATATAAGTATAGTTGGGAAATCAAAAAGAGAAAGTGGACAGAGCAGAGACAAAGAAACTGTTCAAGAAATATTGGTAACAATTTTTATAAAATTAGTGAAAGATGTATATTACTGACTCAAGAATCTCATATAACCACAGCGGGGGGACAGAGAGAGGCAGAATGAGAGAGAGAAGGAATGGTATTAGAAAAGTGGTAGCATAAAAAATAATACCTTGAAGACAACTGAAGTTGTTGTATGATGCGCTCCGGAGGAACAAAATAACTAATTGCAATGTGCTTATAACCAAAACCATGGAAGCAAGATGATAATGGGGTGATAAGTTTAGTGATGATAGAAAAAAAATTCAATACAATATGGAAAAATTATTTCTAGTATTCCTAAACTTTGAGAAATGTCTAAAGGAGTTTTCAGAAAACATGAATATGATATAATATCAGAAATTTGAATATGCATAGACAGAGGGTACAGCTTAAATTAATGGAGGTGATATTTAATATATTCCTCATTTTATTGCTTTAAAAATAACCACTTATATCAATAATATTTATAAACCTTCTTATCTTTATAGAATATGTTAAAGATATCAGAAGAAAACACAGACCAAAGGATCAAAGGCAGGGATTTGAAATGTGCTGTCAGCATGTACTTGTGTACACACAAAATGATAGGGCCTATTTAAGGGTAGAATAAGATAATTCAGAAATGCTATTTTGAATTTTGTAGTAAGCACTTAACTGTTAATAAAACAATAAGTATTAAGTCAATGGCTACAATAAATGATAGCATCAACTTTTAGTTTAACTGAAGAAGAGATAGAAGAAGCACATACCAATGCAGTTGTGATTGGCGACTGCAGTGCTCAGGCCTGAATAAATAGCCAGTGATCATGACCCGTTGGGTGTTCATAACTGATTTCCACAATGCCAACCACGACAAGTTTGCTGAAAAGCTTGTTGAAGGCTTTTGTGTTCTTATTTATTTTTATATAATGATTTATTGATCTTGAGAAAATGTTGGAAGTTCTAATATGATCGTGGATATCACTCCTTTGTGTAGCACTGTCATTTTTTTCTCTTGTTTTTTGTAAGATGCCACTATTGCAGATGTATGTATTGGTAGGGTTTTGTCTAATTGATCAACTGACACCTTTATAACAATGAAATATGCCTTTATATTTTTCATAATAGTCATTGTTCTGAGGCTTCACTTATCTAATGCTCAATAATGGATGTTCATTTGATACTTACTTTGTTTGATAGTTTCACAATATATGATTTCATCATTTTATCTTAAACTTATTAATCTAATTATAATGTTTAAAGATTATTCAAATCCACAGTGCAAAGCAACGGGTAGAAGCAGTGACTTTCAGAAAACATGAATATGATATAATATCAGAAATTTGAATATGCATAGACAGAGGGTACAACTTAAATTAATGGAGGTGATATTTAATATATTCCTCACCTCATTGCTTTAAAAATAACCACTTATTATTAATCTAATTATAATGTTTAAAGATTATTCAAATCCACAGTGCAATGCAATGGGTAGAAGCAGTGACTGTGACCAGGAGAGGAGCAGCCACCTTAGAGAGGTGTAGTGATGTGGGAGGACAGATTCGGTGAGCAGTTCATCACTGTGCAGCAGACACATTATAGCAAAGAAAGTTGGAATCAGGAAGTGATTACAGTACATGATCTAGATGGGAATTACATTTTATAAAATATCATTTGGCTATATATACCAAAATTTCAACTCTCTAACATGTGCCAGAAGTCAACCTCTAAATCCCAATTACTGGACATATAAAGCAAAACAGGCAAGAACAAATCACCTTCCCACATTTAGTAGATATGGCATATCAAAGTACTTGAGATACCATTTGTCCATTGAGGACTAATGAAAGCTTACCCACTGGGACATGCATCTACAATCTCCCTGACCTTGTGAAATCTTCTGCTTCCAAAGAAAACAATGTACAATAAACATTTTCAATTGTTTAGAATAAATTCACAAGTCCTGCCCAAAGTTTAAGATAAGTGGGTGATAAAATGTTCTAAATAGCAGAAGGTGGGGATCATGGAGGTCTCAGTAATGTCTTCTACTTCAATATCCCAATCCAGACACTGCAAAAATGAGCATTATTTTCTAGATGTGATGTGCCTCATACATAGCAGGCCAACTGTGGAGCAACTTGAAAATGACAACTCCTCATCATCGTCTTATGAACATGAAGTATTTGGTGTATTTTAGGATATGAACAGCTATAGAGTGAGTTTTCCAAATATCCTTGGTTTATAGAAAGTGAAGTTTTAAGCAGGGTATTGGAGTGCATTGTATAACTACTCTGAGCTGATATGGTTCACGATATATCCCAGGTGTGTCAGCAAAGAAGCTGTTGGTATTAGGAGAAACTGTTAGGTGTGTAGAGAAAACCATTGTTCTTTTCTTTGTAGGAGTAAGGTTTAAAACAAGACCCACAGAATTTGTTGGTAGCAGCTGGCATCAGGGTGGTGGCAGCAGTAAACTGTGGAGATTCTTATGTAGAGCAGTCTGGGAGAAGGAGAATGTTTACCCCAAATGGTTGTGTTACATATGAAAGAAGAAAGCACTGAAAAATGAGCACTCTGTTCCTTCAGGAAATGCATACATGCCTTTTGTCACCCTGTAGTGTAGTATAGACTGGATCTGGTTAAGAATAAAGTTGTCTGTTGTTTGTTATTGCTGATCTTTTGACCCCCCGATCCCATCTCTCTTTCTTGTCATTTCTTAATATCATTCAAGCTCCAGTCCATAGGAAGCAACATCTTGTGCCCAACGTGGGGCTCAAAGAAGAAGAAGACCCCAAAAGAATATTGAGGAACTAAGG
Source organism: Myrmecophaga tridactyla (assembly GCA_004026745.1). Taxonomy (NCBI): domain Eukaryota; kingdom Metazoa; phylum Chordata; class Mammalia; order Pilosa; family Myrmecophagidae; genus Myrmecophaga; species Myrmecophaga tridactyla. The sequence goes on along the minus strand of PVIY010041798.1, from coordinate 1,607 downwards.
AAAAGTCTCCATTAGAAGAACATTTGTCCAGCCAATAGAAAAGTACTCGAGTCATATTGGTAAGTAAGCATTTTCCTTGTAGCATCAGGGTAATGGGTAATCACAATGGGTGGCTGGAGGAGTATGTTTGTGTGTTAAAAACATTGTTAGAAACTACAGAGGTGTCAATGAAGACATCAGAGTCACTAGAGCTCTTTTCTTTAGTACAGAAGCATTGGTATTGGTTTCAGCCTTAAGGCCATAATGTTTTAAATCTTAAGCAACGGAAATTGGTCATGAAGGCTTTGCATTGAGCATAACAAAATGGGAAAGATATTCCTGTTTCTATTTGGTCATTGTGTTCAGTCAGGCAATGAACCACCTAGCCCCCACTTTCTCTTAAACTCTCAATCTTCTACTGCCCCTTCTGACCCTGTTTGGACAGGTGCTTTAAGCTGGACTCGGCAATTGGTGCCCAGACAGGGATCTGATAAGGGAATTCTTAAAGCATAAAGTGAGGAGATGCTCCAGGGATGTCGACTACAAAAACTGCAAAGAGCTAATAAGAGCTACAAAAGGGTGAGGAACGAATTTGAGATATTTTCAGCTAGATGTAAAACATGGTGTATTCAGGTTCAGCAGAAAGGAACAGCTATAAATCTATGCTGTCCAGTAGAGGCAAAAAATATTCTCAGTCTCAATTAGAAACTTTTCTTTGTCATGTACAGGATTATTGCCATGGTTTTCAGAAGAAAATACAGTTAATCCTCAAACTTGGGCAAAAGTAGGAAAACAATTAAGAAACAGATATGAGACACATAGTCTTAAACAATCACCAATATGTACTTTTTCTCAGCTATCCAAATATGTAATTGAGCCAACTGTTGACATAGCACTGCAACCCATACCTTTAACTTGGAAAACAAATTATCCTTTCTGGGTTGAGTAGTGGCCCTTATCTATAGAAAAGTTAGAGGCTCTAACTCAGTTCAAGAACAGTTTAAAGCAGGACATATAGAAGAATCTCATAGTCCCTGGAATTCTCCAGAATTTATTATAAAAAAGAAATCAGGAAAATGGAGAATGTTAACTGACTCGATAAATGTTAATGCTGTAATTCCACCTATGGAGTCATTTCAACCTGGCTTGCCCACACCAGTTATAATTCCTAAAAACTACTCTATTATTATAATAGATTTAAAAGATTTCTTCTTTACCATACCTTTAGCAGAGCCAGATAAAGAAAAATTAATTTCTCAACTTCTTTTTAATGATCTGTCTTTATGTAAAAATTCATATACACCTGAGTCAGAAAATACTCAATAGGAACAATGCCTTGCCGAACAAAAGTCAGTACATATTAATGGTTCCTACAGAATTGTAACAGATTCATCCCCTAATGTGTATGCAATTCAGGATTGTAGTTCTGACTCAAAGTGTTCTGTTAACTTACCTTAGTTTAATCTAAATAATTTTTCTACTGAAATTTATACCAATGCTACAAATAAAATTGTGTGACAAGTGTTAGGTCGGGAGAACAGGGAAGGTCACTGTGACTTGATCTGTGCAAAATGTGCCACCCCTCCCAGATATCACCTGACCCCCTTGCTTAAAAACCGCCCACATCA
>PVIY010041797.1:0-21402 GCA_004026745.1 Myrmecophaga tridactyla | reverse complement strand
CACACTTATTCACTGTTGGTGGGAATGTCAAATGGTGCAACCACTGTGGAAGGCAGTTTGGCGGTTCCTCAAAAATCTGAATATAGAATTGCCATATGACCCAGCAATACCATTGCTAGGTATCTACTCAGAAGACATAAGGGCAAAGACACAAACGGACATTTGCACACCAATGTTTATAGCAGCATTATTTACAATTACAAGGAGATGGAAACAGCCAAAATGTCCATCAACAGACGAGTGGCTAAACAAACTGTGGTATATACATACGGTGGAATTCTATGCAGCTTTAAGACAGAATAAACTTATGAAGTATGTAACAACATGGATGGTCCTTGAGAACATTATGCTGAGTGAGACTAGCCAAAAACTAAAGGACAAATACTGTATGTACTCATTGATATGAACTGACATTAGTGAATAAACTTGGAATATTTTGTTCTTAACAGAGACCATCAGGAGATAGAAATAGGGTAAGATATTGGGTAATTGGAGCTGAAGGGATACAGACTGTGCAACAGGACTGGATACAAAAACTCAGAAGTGGACAGCACAATACTACCTAACTGTAATATAATTATGTTAAAACACTGAATGAAGCTGCATGTGAGAATGATAGAGAGAGGAGGGCTGGGGACATATTGAAATCAGAAAGAAAGATAGATGTTAAAGATTGAGATGGTATAATCTAGGAATGCCTAGAGTGTATAATAATAGTGAAATGTACAAGGTACAATTTTAAAAATGTTTTTGCATGAGGAAGAACAAAGGAATGTCATTATTGCAGGGTACTGAAAATAGATGGTAATTAATATTTAAAAATGTCACCTTCTGTGTGAGACTAAAGCAAAAAATGTTTATTTGTTACACAATTTATATTTTGACTAGAGCATTTCCTAATATAACTTCTGTAGATAGTTTGATAGAATGCCATAAGTACATGAAATCTCAGGTAGGACATGAGATTTTGCTGGTTTGTCCAGAGTGATGCCCTGATGAATCCCAGAGTGATTTGATCAGTGAGTGGAAAAGTATCTGCAAAGCCCCCTTCGGGGAGTGGTGAGAGTGGGGAGAAATTCAACTCCCCCAAGTTGAATTCTTGATATTCTCACAAGCAGTGTGGACAACCAAAGCTATAGGCAGAGCCCTCAGTCTTGGGGTTTGTTCTTATGAAACTGAACCCCGCAAAGGATAGGTCGAGTCTGCTTAAAATTTAGGCCTACTCCTATGATGACCCATATAAGAAAGCCTACCACCTCTGCATTGTGAATTTGGTGATAGGCACACTTTATTGTGCCAAAGGAAATTAGGACTTTGGTATTTCTCTAGTTATCAAAAGCTTGGAGCCATATAATAAAAAACTGGGAATGGATACCTGGTATTATGCCAAAAAAAAAAAAATTTAGGCCTAAGAGTCACCCCCAAGAGAGCCTCTCTTGTTGCTCAGATGTGGCCCCTCTCTCCAGCCAACACAACAAGCAGTCTCACCACCCTACCCCTCTCTATGTGGGACATGACTCCCAGAGGTGTGGACCTTCCTGGCAATGTGGGACAGAGATCTTGGAATGAACAGAGACTCAGCATCAAGGGATTGAGAAATTTTCTCGACCAAAAGGGGGAAGAGGGAAATGAGACAAAGTGTCAATGGCTGAGAGATTCCAAACAGAGTCGAGAGGTTATCCTGCAGGTTATTCTTATGCATCAAGTAGATATCATCTTGTTATTCAAGATGTAATGGAGAGGCTGGAGGGAACTGCCTGAAAATGTAGAGCTGTGTTCCAGTAGCCATGTTTCTTGAGGATGATTGAATAATGAATCGGCTGTCACAATGTGACTCTGTGATTGTGAAAACCTTGTGTCTGATGCTCCTTTTATCTACCTTGTCAACAGATGAGAGGAACATATGGAATAAAAATAAATAATGGGGGGACAAATGTTAAAATAGATTTAGTTTGAAATGCTAGTGATCAATGAAAGCAAGGGGTAAGGGGTATGGTAGGTATCTTTTTTTTTCTTTCCTGTGTTCGTTTTATTTCTTTTTCTATTGTCTTTTTATTTCTTTTTCTGAATTAATGCAAATGTTCTAAGAAATGATGAATATGCAACTAAGTGATGGTATCATGAATTACTGATTATATATGTTTTATTTTGTTTCTTATTTTTTTAGTTAATAAAGAAATTAAAAAAAAACTTAGGCCAAAAAAAAAAATCTGTAGTGTTTCTATACACTAGTAATGAACAATTTGAGGGGGAAATCAAGAAAAAATTCCATTTACAATTGCAACCAAAAGAATAGAATATTTAGAAATAAATTTATCTAAGGTTACAAAAGACCTATACAAAGAAAACTACAAGAAATTGCTAGAAGAAATCACAGAAGACCTAAATCAATGGAAATGCATACCGTGTTCATGGATTGGAAGACTGAATATAGTTAAGATGTCAATTCTGCCTAAATTGACTTATAGATCAATGCAATACCAATTAAAATCCCACAAACTTACTTTTCAGAAATAGAAAACTAATAACCAAATTTATTTGGAAGGGCAGGGTGATCCAAATAGCTAAAAATATCCTGAGAAAGAATAATGAAGTAGGAGGTCTCATACAACTTGATTTTAAGGCATATTATGAAGTTACAATGGCCAAAACAGCCTGGTACTGGCATAAAGATAGATACACTGACCAATGGAATTGAATAGATTGTTCAGATATAGACCCTCATCTATGGAGAATTGATTTTTTTTTTTTTACATGGCAGGCACCAGGAATTATATCCAGGTCTTTGACATGGTAGGAGAGAACTCTGCCTGCTGAGCCACCATGTACCACCCGACAACTAGTCTTTGATAAGGCAGTCAAACCAACTCACCTGGGAACAGTCTCTTCTATAAATGGTGCCTAGAGAACTGGATATCCATATGCAAGAGAATGAAAGAGGATCCATATGTCACATCCTATACAAAAATGAACTCAAAATGGATCAAAGACCTAAACATTAGATCTAAGACCATGATACTTTTAGAAGAAAATGTAGGGAATTATCTTATAAATCTTATACTTGGAGGCAGTTTCCTAGATCTTACACTTAAAGCAAGAGCATTGAAGAAAGAAATAGATAAATGGGAACTCCTCAAAATTAAATACTTTTGAGCATCAAAGAACTTCATCAAGAAAGTAAAAGGACAGCCTCTACAATGGGAGACAATATTTGGAAACAATATATCAGATAAGGGTCTAGTATCCAGAATATATGAAGAGATTTGTTCAACTCAACAACAAAAAGACAGACAACCCAATTACAAAATGGGCAAAAGACATGAACAGACATTTCTCAGAAGAGGAAATACAAATGGCCAAAAGGCACATGAAAAGATGCTCAACTTCCCTGGCTATTAGGGAAATGCAAATCAAAACCACAATGAGATATCATCTCACACCCATCAGAATGGCCATTATCAATAAACAGAAAACGACAAGTGCTGGAGAGGATGTGGAGAAAGAGGTACACTTATTCACTGTTGGTGGGAATGTGAAATGGTACAACTGCTGTGGAAGGCAGTTTGGCGGTTCCTCAGGAAGCTAAGTATAGAATTACCATATGACCCAGCAATACCATTGCTAGGTATCTACTCAGAAGACATAAGGGCAAAGACACAAACGGACATTTGCCCACGATATGTTTATAGCAGCATTATTTACAATTGCAAAGAGATGGAAACAGCCAAAATGTCCATCAACAGAAGAGTGGCTAAACAAGCTGTGGTATATACATATGATGGAATATTATGCAGCTATAAGACAATGAAGTTATGAAGTATGTAACAACATGGATGGACCTTGAGGACATTATGCTGAGTCAGATTATCCAGAAACAAAAGGACAAATACTGTATGGTCTCACTGATATGAACTAGCATTAATGAATGAATTTGGATAATCTCAGTTAAGAATGGAGGCCATCAGGAGATAGAAACAGGGTAGGTATTGGGTAATTGGAGCTGAAGGGATACAGATTGTGCAACAGGACTGAATATAAAAATTCAGAAATGGATAGCACAATACTACCTAACTGTAATACAATAATGTTAGAACACTGAATGAAGGTGGATGTGGGAATGATAGAGGGAGGAGGACTGGGAGCACAAAAGAAATCAAGAGGAAAAATAGATGATAAATACTGAGATGGTATAATCTAGGAATGCCTAGAGTGTACAATGATAGTGACTAAATGTACAAATTAAAAAATGTTTTTGTATGAGGAAGAACAAAGGAATGTTAATATTTTAGGGTGTTGAAAACAGATGGTAATTAACATTTTAAAACTTTAACTTATGCATGACACTAAATCAAAAAATGTTTATTCGGTGCAAAATTTGTATTTTAACTAGTGCATCTCCTAATATAACTTATATGGACACTTTAATTGAACACCATGTGCATGGAACCTTTATGAGGGCACGAAATTTTGTAGGGTTGTCCAGAGTGATGCCCCAATAAATCCCAGAGTGATTTGAACAGTGAATAAAAAAGTATTTCAAAGTCCTCTTGGGGGATATATTAGTTAGGGTTCTCTAGAGAAACAGAATCAACAGGAAATACTCATAAATATAAAATTTATAAAAGTGTCTCACTTAATCGTGGGAACGTAGAATCCAAAATCTGTAGGGCAGACTGTGAAGCTGCTGATTCTGATGGAGGGTCTGGATGAACTCCACAGGAGAGGCTTGCTGGCCAAAGCAGGAAGAGAGCCTGTCTCTTCTGAATCCTCCTTAAAAGGCTTCCAGTGATTAGATTAAGCATCACTCATTAAAGAAGACACTTCCCTTGGCTGATTACAAATGGAATCAGCTGTGGATGTAGCTGACGTGATCATGATTTAATTCTATGAAATGTCCTCATAGCAAAAGACAGGCCAGCACTTGCCCAACCAGACAAACAGGTACCACCACCTGGCCAAGCTGACACATGAACCTGACCGTGACAGGGGAATGATGAGAAAGAGGGAAAATTCAACTTCCCCATTTGGAGAAGGCCTGATATTCTCACAAGCAGTGAGGACAGCAAACTCAATACACCAAACCTTCAGTCTTGGAGTTTGTTCATATGAACTTATCCCTGCAAAGGACAGGCTAAGCCTACATAAAATTAGGCCTTAGAGTCACCCCCAGAGAACCTCTTCTGTTGCTCAGATGTGGCCCCTCTCTCTCTCTCTCTCTCTCTCTCTCTCTCTCTCTCTCTCTCAGCCAACGCGGCAAGTGAACTCACTGCCCTCCCCCTCTCTACATAGAACATGACTCCTGGGGGTATACCTCCCTGGCAACTTGGGACAGAAATCCCAGAATGAGCTGGGACTCAGCATCAAGGGATTGAGAAAACCTTCTTGACTGAAAGGGGGAAAAGAGAAATGAGACAAAGTAAAGTGTCAGTGGCTGAGAGATTTCAAATAGAGTTGAGAGGTTATCCTTACACATTATATAGATAACGCTTTTTTAGTTTAAGGTGTATTAGAGAGGCTGGAGGGAACTGCCTGAAACTGTAGAGCTGTGTTCCAGTAGCCATGTTTCTTGAATATAATGTATAATGATATAGCTTTTGCAAAGTGACAGGGTGATTGGGAAAACCTTGTTCTGATGCTCCTTTTATCTACAGTATAGACAGCTGAGTAAAAAATATGGATTAAAAATAAATAAATTATAGGGGGAACAAATGTTAAAATAAATTGGGTAGAGGGAAATACCAGTGGTCAATGAGAGGGAGGGGTAAGGGGTATGGTATGTATGAGTTTTTCTTTTTATTTCTTTTTCTGGAGTGATGTAAATGTTCTGAGAAACGATCGTGGTGATGAATATACAACTATGTAATGATACTGTGAACCACTGACTGCATACCAAATATGGAATGGTCATACATTAAGAATGTTCGTGTTGTATGTTTTTTGGTTTTATCCATAAAAGTTTTTTTTAATTAAAAAAACAATAAATTGTGCTCATTATGTTGATATTTATTTTAATGTCCAGTGTCATGGAACAGCTAGAAGGAAAAACCTAAAATTGTGGAACAGTAACCCATACCAAACTCTGAAATCTGTTCTATAACTACTTGTTGCAATGGACTTTGAAATTTATTGCTTTTTTTGTATATATTTATTTCACAATAAAAAATAAAATAATATATATATTGTGAAGGAGGAAAAAAGTTGCAAAGTAATGTATATTGTATGGCTTCACTTTTTAATTGAAAATAATTATCGGGGGGAAAATGTGTTTGGGTGTCATGAAAAAAATATTTGGGAGGATTCACTCCATGCCTTGGGTGGGGTTGGAGTAAGGCTTTTCACTGAAGCCACAGTTTCTTGGGTCTCCCTCAGCAAAGAGACTGGCAGAGGGAACCAGGGATCCCCTTTCTATTTTCTAGGTTCCAGAGTTCTGGGAGGGGAATTCTACCAGAAACTTGTAGAAAGGAATTTGCTTATATAATTAACTCTTAAGCTTTGCTACTAAGTGTGATCCTTGGACCAAAAGCATTGGCCTCACATGGGAGCGTGTCCGAAATGCAGAGTCTCTAGTTCCAACTACATCTGCAGAATCAGAATCTGCATTTTACAAGATTCCTCAAGTGATCAGTAAGCACATTAAAGGCTGAGAAGTACTTCCCTACAAGGTTATTTGCCTTAAAACAGAGCCTCCCACATGGGAAAGTAGAACAGAAAAGAAAAAATCTGAGTGGTTCAAAGACTGCACTCGATTCACATTTAAAAATGTAATAATTCATTCATGCAGATGACACTCAAACATCTTTCCATACTGCGCTCCCTCCTCTGTGTGGAAGAGGGAGATAAATTAGAATACTCCTTGCCTTCAAGAAGATCACAGTCCTGGGGAGGGATACCAACAAGTAATGATAATAAAAATAATAGCTGACATTTTTTGAGCCCCTACTGTATAACACCTTGGCTCTTTACCTGTAGTTGCATCATGTCAGTTCATCTTCACAATAACCTTAGAAGGTAAGTGATATTTTAATGACCAATTAAAAGATGAGGAAGGTTTAGATCTGTGTGTTGCCATGGGTTATATGCTGAGACCTGAATTCCTGTCTGTCTCATTTCAAGGTCGCAAACTCAAATAATTTCCATGACATAAGATCAGAACTTTGAAAAGAGTTTCCACAGGGAACTATGGGAGTCTATAGGAGAAAGTGACTGATGTGCTAGATATGCGGATGTTTCTAGGAAGAAGAGGAGGTTTCTTAGACTTTACACCTGAGGCACAAGCAATAAAAGAATAGACAAATAGATAAAAAGAATAGAACAAAATTTAAAATTCTTGTGTATCAAAGGACTTGATCCAGAAAGTAAAAAGACAATATACCCAATGGCAGAAAATACTTGGAAACCACATATTCAATAAGGGTTTAATATCCAGAATACACAACAAAATTCTACAACTCAATAATAAGAAGAGAAACAGTCCAATTTAAAAATGGGCAAAAGACTTGAATAGACATTACTCTAGAAATGGTCAAAAAGCACATGAACAGATGCTGAATATCATTAGCCATTAGGGAAATTCAAATCAAAACCACAGCATAATCACAGATCTGCCCTCCATGAGTTTGGGGCTGGGCTTGATCCTTTCTGCTTAGTCTGAAAGACCCAAAGTGGAGAAATCAGCATAAATTGTATGACTTAAAACAAGAAGTTTATTCTCTCACAGTTCTAGAAGCTAGAAGTCCAAAATTAAGGTGCCTTCAGGACTAGGGCCCCTCTGAATCAAGTTATTTCTTAGTATTGATAATTGTTCTATAGTTACACATGGTGTTAACATGAAAGGAAGCTGGGTGAGGGAAATGCAGGAATTCTCTGTACTATTTTTGCAATGGTCATGTAAAGTCTAAAATGATCTTAAAATGAAAAGTTTAAAGAAAAACAAATAAGACATTATACATAAAGTTGAAGATGTGCATGCTTCATAAAATTCTACTCTTATGCATATATCCTAGAGAAATTCTTGCATTTGTGCAAAGGAAACTTGGGAAGAATCTTCATGATAGTGATGTTTTGTTTGTAAAAGCAAAAAAAAAAAAAACCTGCAGACAATGCCATGGACAGAAATATGGATAAATGGATTACGGCATATTATCGAATGGGCCACTCTACAGAGGTGTAAATGAACTATAGTCATCAGGAAGGATGAACCTAAAAAAACAATGTGGACTAAAAGATCAAGTTGCATAAAAATGAACATATATGATTATATATGTAACATTTGAAACCACAAAGTAAAAAAAAATATGTTATTTAGATGCACATGTATGTGGTTAAAATAAAAAGTCAAAGGAATGAAAAGGACAGAAATCACAATAGTGGTTATCACTGGTCAGGAGGAAGGGGCACCCAGGTGCTGGTGATGTTTTATTCCCTAAGGTGGGTTGTGGGTATGTGAGTATTTGTTCTGATGTAAATATTCCTCTATTGTATTTAATATTTAATAAGAGACATTGTGAAGAGAGAGAAAAAAACAAAGCCTCTTTCTATTGAGGACAAACCCAAGATAGGTGGAGTCAGGTCCCTTCTTCCCACTATGGGACCCAAAGTGCGTCCAGTAGTTCCCCTTCCTGCCCCATGGGAGCTGGACCATGGGCGTCTGACCTAGGCAGGTTCAATCAATGGAAGTTGTTCTAGTTTGCTAGCTGCCAGAATGCAACACAATGCAACACAGAGATGGGTTGGCTTTTAATAAAAGGGGATTTATTTAGTTAAAAATGTATAGTTCTTCAGAGGAAAGGCAGTTAATCTTCAGCTGAGGTTCTTTCTTACTTGGAAAGGCACTGGGCGATCTCTGCTTCTCTCCAGGCCTCTGGGTTCCAACAACTTTCCCCAGGGTGATTCCTTTTTGCATCTCCAAAGGCCTGGGCTGAGCTGCAAGTGCTGGGATGAGTTATGCTGAGCTGCTTGGGCTGTGCTACGTTGCGCTCTCTCATTTAAGCACCAGCCAATTAAATCAAACATCATTCATTGCAGCAGGCACGCCTCCTAGCCGACTGCAGATGTAATCAGCAACAGATGAGCTTCACATGCCATTGGCTCATGTCCACAGCAATAGAACTGGCACCTTCACCTGGCCAAGTTGACAGCTTAACCTAACTACCACAGAAGTTTCAGGAACTCTGAAACTTGACACCATGATGCAAAGGCACAGTATTATTTTCTCAGGGTGGTTCAGAGCTGAGCTGAGGGGGAGGGCTGTCTGAATCTGTTATTTATTTCTACATCATAAACCTCCCCTAATATTTAGTGACATATGCTGGTGGGAATGTAGAATGGTACAGGTGCTGTGGAAGGCAGTTAAGCAGTTCCTTAGAAAACTAAGTATAGAGTTGCCTTATGATCCGGCAACCCCACTACTTGGGATATATCCAGAAGAACTGAAAGCAGGGATGCAAACAGACTTGCGCACCAATGTTCATAGCGGCATTATTCACAACTGCCAAAAGATGAAAGCAACCCAAATCTCTATCAACCAATGAATGGATAAACAAAATGTGGTATATGCACATGATGGAATATTATTCAGCTGTAAGAAGGAATGAAGTTCTGAAGCATGTGACAACATGGATGGACCTGGAGGACATTATGTTGAGTGAGATAAGTCAGGCACAAAAGGACATAGTATTATCTCACTAATATGAACTAATTGTAATATGTGAACTCATAGACATAAAATCTAGACTATAGGTTACCAGGGGATAGAAAGACGTTAGAGAATGGGGAGCAGTCGCTTAATATGTGCAGAATGTTGAACTTAAATGTTTGGAAACTGATAGAGGTGACTAGCACATTATTGTAAGTGTAATTAATAGTGCTCAATTGTGAGTGAATGTGGTTGAAAGGGTAGTTTAGAGTCATGTATGTCACCAGAAAGAAAGCTAGAAAATAAAACATGGGAATGCATCACACAGTAAATCTTCTGGTGGACGATGATTGTGATCAACAGCACAAATATTAAAAAGTTATTTTATGAACTAGAGCAAATGTATGACACTTTTTTTTTTTTTTGGCATGGGCAGGCTCTGGGAATCAAACCTGGGTCTCTGATGTGGCAGATGAGAACTCTGCTACTGAGCAAATGCGTGACACTTTAACAAAGAGTTTATAATAGAGGTATTTGGGGGGAAATGTACCTATTGCAAACTATAAACTATAATTAACAGTAATATCTTTTTTAATTAATTAAAAAATTTTTTTTAAATACCAAAAACACCAAACGCAAACATTCTTAACTTTTGATCATTCCATTCTACATATATAATCAGTAATTCACAATATCATCACATAGTTGCATATTCATCATCATGATCATTTCTTGGAACATTTGCATCTATTCAGAAAAAGAAATAAAAAGAAAACAGAAAAAAATTCATACATACCATACCCCTTACCCCTCCCTTTCATTGACCACTAACATTTCAACCTAAATTTACTTTAACATTTGTTCCTCTTATTATTTATTTTTATTCCATATGTTTTACTCATCTGTTGATAAGGTAGATAAAAGGAGCATCAGATACAAGGTTTTCACAATCACACAGTCACATTGTGAAAGCTGTATCATTATACAATCATCTTCAAGAAAAATGGCTACTGGAACATAGCTCCACATTTTTGGGCAGTTCCCTCCAGGCCTCTCCATTACATCTTGACTAACAAGGTGATATCTACTTAATGCATAAGAATAACTCCAGGATAACCTCTCGACTCTGTTTGAAATCTCTCAGCCATTGACACTTTGTTTTGTCTCAAACATTTCACTCTTCCCCCTTTTGGTCGAGAAGGTTTTCTTAATCCTTTGATGCTGAGTCTCAGCTCATTCTAGGGTTTTTCTCAATCCCTTGATGCTGAGTCCCAGCTCATTCTAGGATTTCTGTCCCACTTTGCCAGGAAGGTCCACACCCCTGGGAGTCAGTCCCTTGTAGACAGGGGGAGGGTGGTGAGTTTGCTTCTTGTATCGGCTGGAGAGAGAGGCCATATCTGAGCAACAAAAGAGGTTCTCTTGGGGGTGACTCTTAGGCCTAATTTTAAGTAGGCTTGACCTATCCTTTGTGGGGTTAAGTTTCATATGAACAAACCCCAAGATTGGGGGCTCAGCCTATAGCTTTGGTTGTCCGCACTGCTTGTGAGAATATCAAGAATTCAACTTGGGGAAGTTAAATTTTTCCCATTTCTTACCATTACCCGAAGGAGACTTTGCAAATACTTTTTTATTCACTAATAGTAATATCTTAATATTCTTTCATGCACAGTAACAAATGTACCATACCAATGCTAGGGGTCAACAGTAGGGGGAGATAAGGGACATGGCATATTTGGGGTTTTCTTTTATATTTTATTTCTTCTTCTTTTTTTGGGGTAATGAAAAGGTTCTAAACTTGATTATGGTGTTGGTTGCACAACTACGTGATGAAATTGGGAGCCATTGATGTACATTGGATGAATTGTACAGTGTGTGAATATTCTCAATAAAACTGCATTTAAAAATTTTTAGTGACATAAAACAATTGTTATTATTTTTCATGGTTCTGTGGGTTGATTGGGCAATTCGAATGGTCTTGCCCAGGTTCACTAGTGTGGCTGCTGACGGCTAGTGCTTAGTTGACTTTTCTAAGTGGTGTAAGAGGTCATCACTCACATGCCTGGGTCTCGGCTGGGATGGCTGGAATTCTGGGCAATTCTCCCCACACAGTCTTTCATCCCAGGCTTCTTCATATTATGGTGGAAGCATTCCAGGAGGATGAGAATAGAAGCTGAAAGGCCTCTTAAAATCAAGACTCTGAAGTCATGCAATGTCACTTCTGTGGCATTCTATTGGTCAAAGCAAGGCATAATAAAGTGTGTCCAGATTTAAGAAGTGGGGATGGACTCCTATTAATAGAAGGAGTTGAAAAGAATTTGTGGCCATATTTAAACTACCACAGTGTCCCATAGCATCAAGGGTCCAGTGGTGAGTCAACAATGGCGGTGTTCCTGGTGTAATCTTTAGCCGTGGGTGTCTTCTCTCTTGGTTCTAACTTGAGCCTGGATCTCTAGCTTTCACATCTATTCTGTAAATGACTGATGTTTACTAGTGAATTGCTCTTCTCCTTAAATTTACCTGAATTTGTTTGTATGGACTGGAACCAAGAATTCCAACCACTACAGTTAATGAGGGTCAAAAAACAGACTCTCAACAACATTGGATGCAAGACTCAATCTAGAATTTATACTGAGCCAAACAACCAACATGCCCAAGGGCAGGATAAGGACTTTTCTAAACATATGAGGACTCAGAAAGTGTATCTCCTATACACCCTTTCTCAGGAAGTTTTAACAATACAAAAAGGAAAAGCAGTCCTAGTTCACAACCTGACTCTGATGAAACAATATTTGGTCATAATAATGTAAGCGTTGATACTAGATTTTTATTTTTGGAATCAGCCTAGTCCTGTGCTATCTAATCTGGTAGTTAATGATTACTTGAAACATGGCTAGTAAAAATGAGGAGCTGAATTTTGAATTTTATTTAATTTTCAATTAGCCTAAATTTAAAAAAGAACACTCAGTTTGGTTATTGGGAAACTCTTATGTTATACTTAGGGTAAATGAATCTTTTTCAACTATAAATTTTATAAAATCTATAGACCATGTATAATGAAATAAAAAGAAAAAAGAAAAACCTCATACATCCCATACCCCTTAACACTTCCTCTCATTGACCACTAGTATTACAATCTACTCAATTTTTTTTTACCCCTTATCTCCTCACTATTATTTATTTGTTTATTTGCCCTTATTTTTAAATTCTTAGTGTCCAAACCCTGGATAAAGAGAGCATCAGCCATAAGATTTTCGCAATCACATGGTCACACTGTAAAAGCTATATAGTTACACAATCTATAAGATGTACAATGATATAGCTTTTACAGTGTGATTGTGAAAACCTTGTGTCTGATGTTCCTTTTAGGTCAAATGTCAGAAGATGAGAAAAAATATGGATAAAAAATAAACAAACAATGGGGAGGTAAAGGTTAAAATAAATTGGGTAGATGGAAATACTAGTGGTCAATGAGAGAAAAGGGTAAGGGGTAAGGTATGTATGAGTTTTTTTCTTTTTTATTCTTTTTCTGGAGTGATGCAAATGTTCAAAAAAATGATCATGGTGATGAATACACAACTATATGATGATATTGTGAGCCATTAATTGTATACCATGTATGGGATATTTGTATGCTAAGAAAGTTTGTATGTTTATAAGTTGTTATATCAATAAAAATATAAAAAAAAAAGAATCAAGGCTACTGGAATAGAGTTCAACAGTTTCAGGTACTTCCCTCTAGCTACTCCAATACACCACAAACTAAAATAGGATATATATGTATATAATGCATACAAATAACCTTCAGGATAACTTCTTGACTCTGAAATCTCTCAGTCACTGAAGTTTTATTTTGTCTCATTTCTCTCTTCCCTCTTTTGATTAAGAAGGCTTTCTCAATCCCTTGATGTTGGGTCCCAGCTCATCCCCAGATTTCTGTCCCACATTGCTAGGGAGAGTTACATCCCTGGGAGTCATGTCCCAAGTAGGGGGGAGGGCAGTGAGTTCACCTCCTGTGTTGGCTTAGAGAGAGAGGCCACATCTGAGCAACAAAAGAGGTTCTCTGGGGGTGACTCTTAAGCATAGTTATGAGTAGGCTTAGCTTCTCCTTTGCAGGAATAAGTTTCATAGGGGTGAGCCCAAAGATCAAAGATTGAAGCTTGACCTAATGAATTTGTTGTCCTCACTCCCTGCAAGAATCTCAGGAATTCCCCTGATGGGGAAGTTGAATGTGTGTTAGTTAGATTCAGTTGTCAACTTGGCCAGGTGAGCATACCTAGTCTTGTTGCTGCGGACATAAGCCAACGGTACCGTGAACCTCATCTGTTGCCAATTACATCTGCAGTCAGCTAGGAGGCGCGTCTACTGCAATGAGTGATGTTTGGCTTAATTGGCTGGTGCTTAAATGAGAGAACGCAACGTAGCACAGCCTAAGCAGCTCCGCATTCCTCATCTCAGCACCTGCAGCTCAGCCCAGGCCTTTGGAGGTACAGAAAGAAGTTACGCTGGGGAAAGTTGTTGGAACCCAGGGGCCTGGAGAGAAGACCAGGAGAGACCATCCTGTGCCTTCCACGTAAGAAAGAACCTCAGTGGAAAGTTATCTGCCTTTCCTCTGAAGAACCAACAAAATAAATCCCCTTTTATTAAAAGCCAATCCGTCTCTGGTGTGTTGCATTCCGGCAGCTAGCAAACTAGAACAGAATGTCTCCTCCTTTCTCCCCAATCCTCCAAGGGGATTTTGCAAATACTTTTTAATTTCTGCTCAAATTACTCTAGGATTTATCAGGGCATCACACTAATCTGTACAAACAAGGTCTCATTCCTTATTCAATATTCCATGTAATTATGGTATTTGAATAAACTGACCATACAAGTTAAATAATGTGCTACCAAAAATATAAATTTTGAACCAAATAAACATCTTTTCCTTTGTTTTCATGCAGAAGTTGACGTTTTAACATATAGACCATATCATCCTTTACCCTGTATTCTGAATTATCTTAGTCCTATTCAGATCAGCTTCATTCATATTTCTAGTTGAAGTCTGATCACTTTTTCAACATTTTAAACAGTTGCTGTAGAGACCATGGATTTCTGATGAATATTGAGCATCCAAATTGAGATATTCTATAATTATAAAATACACACAAAGGCAGTTAGAAAAAATACAAAATATCTCATATATTTATATTGATTACATGCTGAAATGATAATATCTTGGATACATTGGGTTAAATATCATACTACAATTAATGCATCTGTGTCTTTTTACTTTGGCTATTAGGAAATTATATAAGTGCTTTGCAGCATATTTGTTGGATAGCCCTGTGTTCTAGTTTGCTAGCTTCCGGAATGCAATATACCAGAAACGGAACGGCTTTTAACAAGGGGAATTTAATGAGTTGCTAATTTACAGTTCTAAGGCCAAAAAATGTCCCAAGTACAAAAGTCTCTAGAAATGTCCAATTTAAGGCATCCGGGGAAATATACCTTGGTTCAAGAAGGCCAGCAACGTTCAACGTTTCTTTCTCAGCCGGAAGGGCACATGGCGAACATGGCGGCATCTGCTGGCTTTCACGTGGCTCTACCAAAAAAGTTCTCTCTCCAAGATATTTCCTCTTTTAAAGGATTCCAGCAAGCAACTCCACCTTCAGTGGGTGGAGACACACCTCCATGGAAATCATCTAATCAAATGTTACCACCCACAATTGGGTGGGTCACATCTCCATGGAAACAATCAAAATGCTCCCACCCAGGAATATTGAATGAGGATCAAAGGGCATGGCTTTTCTGCGGTCCACCACAGATTCAGACCGGCACACCCTGCTATAGGCAAAGCATGTGAATTATGGTTACCTAACAGAATTAAAATGTTATCATTCTTGGTGATGTAAAAGTTCAAATTACTGAAGTTGAAAAGCATAGAGGGAAAATAGTTGGCAAAGAGAAGTATACAGGTACAATATTCTCATCTTAGAGAAAAGACATCTTGCCTCAAAGTGACAGAATGAGAAATAAAGGATGGAGCCCCTTATGTAATGTTGCAAAAGTGACCAAGTGGTTATTACAACACATAATGGTATGGTCATACATGGCAGGAAGTCTAGAGACTATTATTTAGAGAATATTATTTAGAGATATGGAAGTAAATGTGGTATGAGAATATTATTTAGAGATATGGAAGTAAAGGTCAAAAGAACAAGCTAGAAGACTTTGCCTCTGAAGAGAGGCCTCAGAATAAAGAGGTACGGGGGCAGGAGACTTGTTCCACATTAATAGCCTTTCTGCACTGTGTGATTAAACACACACACACACAAACAATTCGCATGTATCTACCTTGGTAACAATTCTCAAAAAGAAAAGGAAATCAATTATAGGTTTTGAGGAATGAATGTACCAAATATTCACTTTCATCAAAATGATAAATTCTCTCTGACTCGGGAGGTTCCAAGTGGGACCTCCCTCTGCCTCCTGCTCAGCCACACAAGCCTTGGAACATGTCATCTCCCTCCTCGCCCCCTTCAACACTGGATTTCCAAGCCCTTCTTGTCAGCTGACCCTGGACTGGATGCCAAAGGGAAGGAGGGGCCTTGGCCACAACCCTACATGGAGGTCATAATGTGGCCTCTGTGAGGAGGTTGCTGGTATAACTGGGCTGGCACGAAAGACCTACTGGGCCTCTCAACCTCCTTTGGGAGGTCACAGAACACACCATCACCTTTCCTTCCTTTCAGCCTCCAGTCAAGGCCATGGCAGAATTTCCTCTATAGGTTAGTCGACGGACAAGGAGGCAAGAGGTGAGGTGTGGAGGAGTGGGAAAGGGATGGAAACTACCGGAAAGTGGGGGACACTGAATATATCTTTGGTCCCAGCCCTTCATCCTTCTTGGTGCCAGAGCCAATCTCCTGCCAGCCAGGAACACCGTTATTGATGTCAAAGATGAGGATTCGATACTCAAAGCTGGGTTTGCTGGCTGCCTGTATGCTTTCACTGTGGCTCATGGTCTCCTTCCTGGACCAGGAATCCAGCCAGAAAAATCTCCATAAGATGGGCAGAATCTCAAGCACCTGCCACTGCCCCAGGAGGGCTTCCAGGAAGTGTGGCTGCCCACCTAGCATCTTCAGTTGCTCCCTCTGCCTCCACATGCCTGGCGAGTCTGACTGGTTTGACCAACGCTTCCAAAAGGGTATTGAGCCCCTGCAGAGATCAGAAGAGTCTGCATCTTCTGATGCTCTAATTCCATGGCTGGTCAGTAAACAATTTTGGCTTCTGTCCAATCCCTGTCCCAACCCCAGATCCTATCCATCTCCTGTTTCACAGCCTCAGGCTCTAACCTTGAAGCCTGGGTTCAAGCCCCTAAATTCCTCTTCTAGGGACTTCAGAGCATCAAGTCAGAGCAGTTTGAGAAAAGAAAGCAGCAGCTGACTAAAGTGTCTCCTAGCCGCCCACTGGGCCACGTGGGACCCAGGTGCCTCACCTGTGCAGTGGTGGGGAATTCATGGTTCCTTCGGGGCTCTGGCTTTGGCTTCATGATTAACCAACATGACATGGTCCTCAGGTAGGTACAGGTTGGGGGTAGAGACCAGGAAGTTCAGGCCAAATCCTCCTCTTCCCCAGTGACCACCCTGCCCTCCTTTCCAGGATGAACCAGGCTCCCATCGAGGGCTTTGAGACAGATGTTGGGAACACAACCACCATGCGCATCATGTACCCTGAGATTGCCAGTGTTCAGGATCCTGGGATCCAGTTGCTGCTGCTTCCAATGAATTCCTCTGGTCTGAAGTGGTTCATGGACGTACTGCAAAAGCAATTCGTCTTGAAGCCAAAAAACCCTGGGTATGACAATGAGGGCACCACTGTAAGGAATGACAGTGGGGACTCTATGGAGACTCTTGCTAGATATTGGGGGTGTCCCCAGGACTTACCCAACTTGCGGCGGGGGGGGGGGGCAGGCGTGCTGTTTCAGTTGACTCTGAAACTCCTCCATCCCAATTCCTTTTTAGATTTCGGATATTTCAGTTCCCTGGTGGATCCAAAGAGAACAAAGACAAGGTGAGGCATCCAGGAGGAGAAAAGGGAAGGGATAGGATATCGCTGTGGACAGCCATGGGATGGGCCTCAGGCCACCTCCCTTTCCCTTCTTCTTGAGGTCCTGATGATCAGCCTAAACTTCCTCAAGTATATTCAGGAAAGATGGATGGACAACCAGGGTCAGTATCCATCCTTGGGTCTTGTAGCTCTGTTCTATGCCTTGCACACTTGTGACCAGGTAAGACATTTTCAACTCACAGACATTCCTTCCTCTGTTAGTAAAAAATTTCTTTAACTTCAGGTTAAAGTGTTCTGCCTTGCTTTCAAGACCCTGCATGATTTGGCCCCTCCCCTCACCCAAACATACCAGCTGCTTCCTCTCTTCACACAAGCTGTTCCCTCTGCCAGGAATGCCCTTCCCTTGTGTCCCTGGAGAGTCCACCCTCTCTCTTCTTTAAGTTTGATCAGGAACAGCTAACTGACACACTCTTTTCTGGGCTTCATAGTAAGAGAGTTTATCTTACTATGTCCAGAGTCTGTCTCCCCCAGGAGAATGTCAGCTCCACTCTCCCTCCCAGCTCCAGGAGGTTGAGTGTTTGCTAAGTGAATGGTAGGCGGGCAGGGGGAGAGCAGGATCCAGCCTACCTACCACCCCATGGCCATCACCTGTCTTATCCTATCTCCCAGGTGTCCTTGTTTGGTTTTGGGACAGATCATCTCAACAGGTGGTCCCATTACTGGGATGATAAAAATTGGTTCGAGAGCACCATGCACAGTCCCCAAGCAGAGTACCAGGTCATCCTTCGGCTGCAGTGTGAGGGGAAGGTTGCTATCTACAGCTGAGGTGGGCTCCAGTCTGTTCAGCTCACTGGGAACTTCAGGAGGCTGACAGGTAGTCAAGGGGCCCTTGGGGTATCGAGCAGGGACTGGAACTTCAAGTAGACTCTGGACAGACTTGACTCTTCTACTAAATAAAACCTTAGCTTGTTTCTCTCACTGGATTCCTGGTGGTATTAAAAGGCTGCATTGTATTCCAAATTCTCAACACCAAATGAATCATCACGTCAAAAAAAATAGAATTCCACATCACTTATTATTTTGAGATATGTAATTTGAAAATCAAGCAGGATTTCTGATTTAAGTGAGCAAAGTTGGCGCATCTTTAAGAGACCTTAAAGATCTTAATGAAGTGGTTATAAAGAAATAAATTTGAAGCCCATCATAAAAGAGGGCGCTCATTGAATTAGGAGAGAGTACCACATATTTCTTGCAGACAGACAGTAGAAAGAAGAACCCAAATGACAAAACTGAGCAGAATATATCACACTGTAGAAGAGATATGAAGGCAACTTTACCCAGGAGCTGAAACTTTTTTTGAGAAGATGTGGGTTGACAAAACCTTCATAAAACACAGGATTCCCACATACCACACTACCCACAGCATCTCGCATAGGTGTGGAACATTCGTTAAACTGATGATAGCATTTTAAAAAGAATTCTACTATTTTTAACAGTAGTTACCTTTGCTACAATTGAAAAATTATTAAAATTGTACTATTATCTGTCCATAATTTACATTAGGTATATTTTCCCATATGCTACCCTATTATAACACCTAGATTAGTATTGTACATTTGCTATAACTCATAAAAGAACCTTCTTAGACTTGTACTATAACTAAAGTCCATCACGAACTACAACAGAGTTCACTGTGTTAACTAGTTCTATATTTTCTAGTAAAATATTCATCCTGAAGTTCCCCCCTTTAACCGCGTTCACTGCTATATTTCAGTGCTGTTGATTATACTCACTAGGATGTGTTATCCATCACCATCATTCGTGTCCATACCTTAACATAAAGCTAAATAGAAATTCTGTACAAATTAAGCATCAATGCCCCCATTCTCTAACCCCAGTCTGCCTCCTGGACCTACATTCTAATTTTAACTCTTTGAATTTGCTTAGTATAATTAGTTTATAACAGTGAGATCATACAATATTTGTCCTTTTTTGTCTGGCTTATTTAATGCAAATAATGTCCTCAAGGTTCATTCATGTTGTAGCACGCATCAGGACTTCATTCCTTTATATGGCTGAATAATATTCCATTATGTGTATACCACTCTTTGCTTCCCCATTCATCAGTTAATGGCACTTGGGTTTCTTCCATCTTTTGGCAATTGTGAATAATGCCACTATGAACATCAAGGTGCAAATATCTGTTCGAGTCTCTGCTTTTAATTCTTTTGAGTATGTACCTAGTAGAGGGATTGCTAGGTCATATGACAATTCTATACTTAGCTTTCTGAAGAACTGTGAAACTGTCTTCCACAGCGGCTGCACCATTTCATGTTCCCATCAGCAACGAATGAGTCTTCTTATTTCTCCACACTTACAGTTTTCTGTTTTGTTTTTTTTTTAAGTTTTATTCACCAGACAATTTACCCAAAGTGTACAATTAATGGCTCTCGGTATAATCACAGAGTTAGGCACTCATTACTACAATCAATTTAAGAACATTTTCACTGCACCAAAAAAAAAACAAACCCATACCCCCTATTATTGATACTCAGCATTGATATGGTACCTTTGTTACAACTGAAGAAAAATATTATATTACTGTTATCTATAGTCCATAGTTTGCAATAGGTGTATTTTTTCCCATATATCACCCTATTATTTACACCCTGTAACAATGATGTACATTTATTTTAGTTCATGGAAGAGCATTCTTATATTTGTACTAGCAACCACCTTCGTCATCCACAACGGGTTCACTGTATCATACATTCCATGTTTTATCTTCTAGTTTTCTTTCTAGTGACATAGACATAACCCTAAACTTCCCCTTTCAAACACAATCACACCCATAATTCAGTGCTGTTAATTACACTCACAATAATGTGCTACCATCAATCTCTATCAATTTCCAAACATTTACAATCAACCATCTTAAAAATTCTGTGCAAATTATGCATAAGCTCCTCATTCTCTACCCTCATTCTATCTCCTGGTAACCTGTACTCTAGATATTAACTCCGTGAGTTTGCTCATTGTAATTAGTGAGACCATACAATATATGACCTTTTAAAAATATTTGACCTTTTATGTTTGGCTTATTTCACTTGATATCACCAACTTCATCCATGTTGTCACATGCATTAGGACTTCATTCCTTCTTACAGCTGAATAATATTCTACTCAATGTTTATCATATTTTATTTTCCCATTCGTCAGTTGATGGACACATGGGTTGTTCCCATCTTTTGGCAATTGTGAATAATGCTGCTATGAACATCAGTGTGCAAATGTCTGTTTGCAGTCCTGCTTTCAGTTCTTCCCTATGTATCTACTTAATAGTAGGATTGCTGGTTCATATGGCAATTATTTTATTTATTTATTTTTTTGTTTCTCATATGGCGATTCTATACCTAGCTTCCTGAGGACCTGTCAAACTATCTTTCACAGCAGCTGCACCATTCTGCATTCCCATCAGCAGTGAATAAGTGTTCCTATTTCTCCATAGGCTTTCCAACACTTGTGGTTTTTCTGTTTTGTAAATAGTGGCCATTCTAGTAGGTGTGAAATGATATCTCAGTTTGGTTTTTATTTGCATTTCCCTAATAGCTAGTGATGTTGAGCATTTTTTCAGGTTCTTTGTAGCCATTTATATTTCCTCTTTGGAAAAGTATTCAAATCTTTTGTCCATTTTAAAATTGGGTTGTTTGTCTTTTTTTTTT
>PVIY010041796.1:0-21411 GCA_004026745.1 Myrmecophaga tridactyla | reverse complement strand
AATTAGATCATCTCCCTGGAGATGTAACCAAATCAAGAGTGGTTGTTAAGTTGCATTAGGGGAGATGTGCCTCCATCCATTTGGGTGGGTCTTGATTAGTTTCTGAAGTCCTATAAAAGAGGAAACATTTTGGGAGATTCAAAGAGAGCAGAGCACAGCGACCTAGCCACGAGAAGCAGAGTCCACTAGCCAGAGACCTTTGGAGATGAAGAAGGAAAAAGCCTCCCAGGGAGCTTCCTGAAACAGGAAGCCAGGAGAATAAGCTAGCAGATGATGCCGTGTCCGCCATGTGCCCTTACAGATGAGAGAGGAACCCTAACTGTGTTCACCATGTGCCTTTCCAGATGAGAGAGAAATTGTGACTGTGTTCGCCATGTGCAGATGAGAGAGAAACCCTGAATTTCATTGGCCTTCTTGAACCAAGGTATCTTTCCCTGGATGCCTTTGATTGGACATTTCTATAGACTTGTTTTAATTGGGACATTTTCTCGGCCTTAGAACTGTAAACTAGCAACTTATTAAATTCTCCTTTTTAAAAGCCATTCCATTTCTGGTATGTTGCATTCTGGCAGCTAGCAAACTAGAACAGTGCATTTAAGGTTCCTTCATAACTCTTATTGAGAGCTCATTTCTTTTCATAGCTGAATGATATACCATTGAATGGGTATACCACAGTTTATTTATCCATCCACATATGGAAGATCATCTTGGTTGCTTCCAATTTTTGACAATTATGAATAAAGCTGCTATAAACATTCATGGCCAAGTTTTCGTGTGGGCATACATTTTCATTTTTTTGCATAAATACCTAGGAGTGTAATTATTGGATCATACAGTAAGCCTATGTTTAGCTTTGTAAGAAACTCTCAAACTGTCTTGCAAAATGGCTGTACCATTATGAATCCCCACCAGCAATGAATGAGAGTTCCTACTGCTCTACAACCTTGCCAGCACTTGGGGTGCTTAATGTTTTGGATTTTAACCATTCTATAGATGTGTCATATTATCTCACTCTTGTTTTAATTTGCAATTCCCTAATGATACATGGTATTGAGCATCTTTTTGTATATTTATTTACCATCTATATATCTTCTTTGATGAAGTGCCTATTTAGCTCTTTTGTTCAGTTTGGCATTGGGTTATTTGTTTTCTTATTGCTGTTTTAAGAGTTTTGTTCTAAATGTTTTTCTAGTTAGGAAAGTTGTGGGTTTACAAAGCAATCATGCATAAAACACAGGATTCCTATATTTCACCCCACTACCAACACCTTGCTTTGGTGTGGAACATGTGTTACAATTAAAGATAGCATATTTTTTTATCATTGCACTATTAATTAAAGGTCGTGGTTTAACTTATGGTTCACTGTTTGTGTAGTGTAGTTCCATGGATTTTAAAAAATGTTATTCTGTTTCTATATATACAATCTAACATTTCTAATCACATTAAAATATATATATTTCAGTACTGTTAATTACATTCACATGTTCACATGTTGCGCTACCATCACCTCCATCTTTTTCCAAAACATTTCCACCATTCCAAATAGGAACCCTGTACATTTAAAGCCTTTGCTTCCCATTTCCTATCCCTACCATGTCCCTTGCTAACCTATATTCTACATTCTGAGTCTATGACTAAGCTTATTCTAATTATTTCAATATAGAGAGATTATACAGTATTTGTCCTTTTATGTCTATTTATTTTACTCAACATGAGGCCTTCAAGGTTCATTCACGCTGTCACACATATGAGGATTTCATTATTTTTACAGATGAATAATATTCCATTCTATGTGTAAAACACATTTTGTTTATTCATTCATTGGTTCATTGACAATGGAATGCTTATGAGTATCAGTGTACAAATATATATTCAAGTCCCTACTTTCTATTCTTTGGGGTATACCTAGTAATGGGATTGTTAGGTCATATGGTAGTTATAAACTTAACTTTCTAAGGAACCATCAAACTGTTGTCTACAGTGCCTGTACCATTTTACATTGCCTACAGGAATAAATATTCCTATTTCCCTGCATCCTCTTTAACACTTGTAATTTTCCATTTTTTAATAGCATCCATTTGCATTTCCATTATGGCTAATGAAGTAGCATGTCTTTTCTGGCCATTTATATATCTTCTTTGAAGAGACGTTTATTCAAGTCTTTTGCCTATCTTTTAAAACAATTTTTATTCAAGATGCTGTAGGTTTAGAGAACAATCATGCATAAAATGCAGGATTCTCATACACCTCCCCATCACAGATGTCTGCATCTGTGTCAGCTCTCTGTATCAACCATCCAACATCTCTACAAATGTCCGCATCTGAGCATTTTCCAAAATGTCTCCCCTTTTAAAAGACACCAGCAAACTAATTAAGACCCACCTTAAATGGGCAGGGTCACACCTCCATGGAAATAATCTATTCAAAAGGTCATGCCCACATCTGGGTGTCACAAATCTGTGGAAACAACCTAATCAGAAGGTTCCACTCTGTATTAGTCAGTGTTCTCTAGAGAAACAGAACTAACAGAAGATATCTATAAATATGAGATTTATAAAAGTGTCTCATGCAATGGTGGGAGTGCAAATATCCCAAATCTGTAGGACAGGCTGCAAGGTTGGCAACTCCAATGAAGGGTTTCAACAAACTCCACAGGAGAGTCTTGCTGTCTCAAGAAACAGAACCAATTCTGTTAAATTAAATTCTCTTAAATTCTCTTCTCCCTTAAAAGGCTTAAACTGATTGGATACCCTTAGTTGATTGTAGATGTAATCAGCCACAGCTGCAATCAACTCACTAATGATTTAACAAACCAGCCACAAAATATTCTTGCGGTAACAGACCAGTGCTTGCCTGACCAGACAACTGGGCATCATCACCTGGCCAAGGAGATTAACCTAACCATACATCCCACCCCTTCTCAATTTAGCAACTATATACATCACCTTGTAACATGCTTAATTTCTAAATAGTACACCATAATAGACACGTTTCACCTAACAATACTGAACTGTCCTGCATTCAACCGAAAACACACTAAATCTCTCCATAATATGACGTAAGTCCTCAGGTAATATTCACTCTTAAACAGCAGCTGAAATTGGAGTCACCATAAGATTAAATTTATGATAATCCACTCCAAATAGGAGAATTGAATGGGGATGTGGTGGGAATCACCACCCTTGTATCCTTTAAATCCTTAAGTGTGGCAATAATCTCTGCAATCCCTTCAGGAATCTGGTATTTTGCTAGGTAGGGGTAGTTCTAGTGGATTCCAATTGGCCATTAACACCATAATAACCCTCATGCCATGAGTCAGGGAAGCAATGTGGGAATTCTGCCAGTTGCTGAGTATGTTGTTTCAAATTATGCATTCTAGAACTGGGGAAATAACCACAGAATGTGTCTGGGGATATAACGGACCCACTGTGAGTTGGATCTGAGCTAAAACTCCATTAAACACCTGAGGTCCATAATCCCTGACTCTGAGAGGTGGGACCAGAGTGACATTTTAGATCTCCTGGAATTAGTGTCACTTCTGAGCCAATATCTAATAATCCCTGAAATATCTGATCATTTCATTTTCCCCAGTGCACAGTCACCCTGATAAAAGGCCATAGGTCTCCCTGGGGAAGGCTGGAAGGAAGGGTAACAGTGTAAATTTTTGGCAGTGTCACAGGGTCCTTTCCCAGGGGTACCCAGCCCTCCCCTCTTTCAAGAAGCTCTGGGTCTGTAAACTGTCTCAAGTCTGGGACTTGATTAAGGGACCATGATTCTCTGTTTATATAATTCAAGTTAGACTTCTGTTCACTTGACCTAGAACTCTTCTGCTTGTACAGCTCAAACAAGAATTTTGTAGACTGACCATCTGTCTTTCTTCTAGGCACCCCATGATCCACTAGCCAATGCCTTAAGTCTCTGTTAGTCAGATTATTGCGCCAGCTGCTTTCAGTCTCGGGTCCATTATGGTGGCCACACCCACCTTATCTATGGCAATTAACTGTTGCCACATGGCTTCTGCCAACTCAGGATCTGATCATCCCCATTCTGTTTAAGGATTCCAGCTCAGTGACAGCAGTTCCCATGGTGATATCTGGCCTTCAGAGAAGGGTACCTACAGATCTCTTCAGGGATGATGAAGCAAGTCTCATAAATTTATTCTTCAAAGTCCCGATAAAAGGTGTGTCCTCTGGACATTCCTGGGGTCTGTGAGCAGGTCTTGATAAATCCACTCTAACATTCCAATCTCTCTAAGCTTCTGGATGTCTTCCTCTACATTCTACCAGGGCAGTTTTGGAATTTCTACCACAGGTAATGTCAGCCACCTTTTGATCCATGTTACAACCAATCATCCAAACCACTGTTAATACCCTTTCTAACCCCTCAAGCTACAAAACTGAAGGCAGAATCTCTGCTTAGTGAGTAGGCCCATATCATTAAATTCATCTTCATGCAACTTTACATTCCTTCCAATGTTACCCCACACCCTTACTATCCATTCCCATATTCCCCTGATTTCTGACTATATAAATTGGAAAATCATGCAGTTCTTCTGGAGTGTAGCATACCTCCTCATGGATCACACTTCAGACCTCACCTTTAGGGGCCTGTTGGGACTTTAACCTAGTTATAGGTCTTAAAGAAAAGAGGGGTGGTAGTAGGGGGTCATGAAAAGAATGAGAAGTGTCTTTCAAGCCAATTCCTCAGGGCATTCCATTGCAGTTTCATCTGGTGAAACAGGATTAATTACTCTAGACAGAGGACTGTTTCCCCAGGGGAGGTGGCCACAAGCTTCTTAGGCACTGAAAGGTTAATTTCTTTAGGTGGAGGTTGGATGGATGACTCCAACTCCTCTGGGCAGACTGGAGGTTGGGAAGCTGTTTCCTCAAGGCAGACCATTAGAGGTCTATCTGGAAAAGACTCAGAAGAATCCAGGGTTTCTATGTACTCACTGCAATTATTATCAACCCAAATGCCCCACCCCAAATTTTAGGATCCTGTTCTTTTCCAGTTAAAGTCCTTACTTTAACAGCAGACACCCTGCAAGGTTGAGAATTTAGTTTATGTTTAAATCTGATACTCACACAATAAAACTCTGCATCTGGTTTTCAGAGATTTCAAGTCTGTGATCACAGGAAATAAGATTTTCTTTCAGGGAACACATGAAAACTTTAACATCATTAATATGGCAGGTAAGTTGCAAATTTGAAGCCTTCAACTCATCCCTTTCCCTCATAACTGTATCCAGCGTATCTAAGAATAACCAGCCAACATTATTACACATCTTAACTCCACAAAATTCCATTAAGGTGTCAAAAACATTCTCACCAGAGCCTTGCCTCATATAAGCATACAATTAGCAGAATCAAATGGTGATATTTTGCTTATCTCTATTGCCAACTCATGCCATGTACTTTCAGTGCCATCTTGATTACTGGAAACAAAGTCATTAGTGCCTCTGTGTCTAATTAGAATAGAAAACCAATTGTAAAACTCTTTTTTTTAAGATTCTGTTTGTGATTCTCAAGAACCACTGCTGGTACCAAATGCATGAGTCAGTGTTTTCTAGAGAAACAGAACTAACAGGATATCTGTAAATATGAGATTTATAAAAGTGTCAAACACAACAATGGGAATGCAAGAGTTTCAAATCTGTAGGGCAGCCTATGAGGCTGGCAACTCTGATAAAGGGTCTCAATGAACTCCAAGGGAGACTCTCTGGTTGAAGAAGTGGGCAGTTGTCTCTTTTCCCTTCGAAGTCTTCAACTGGTTGGATCAAATCCAAGTGATTGAATTATTTCATTTGTCGGAGATGCACCCTTAGTTTATCATTGATGTAATCAGCCACAGAGGCAATCAAGTGACTGATAACTTAATAAACCAGTTTTCTGGTTTATCAACTGGCCACAAAATATCTTTGCAGTAATGGTTAGGCAAGTGCCTACCTGACTAGACAACTGGGCATCATCATCGATCAAGTTGACACCAGAACCTAACCATCACACAACCTAAATAATAGGTCTGCTTCCATAAGATTGGATTAGAATTAAAAGAACATGACTTTTCTGGGGATACATAACAGTTTCAAATCAACACAGTATCCTCTCTTTCTTTTTCTTTGTCATACTAGCTAAAGATTTGTCAATTTCATTGATCTTTTCATAGAACCAACTTCTGGTTTCATTGATGCTCTCTATTGTTTTTATCCTATTTCTTTTATCTCTCTAACCTTTGTTATTTCCTCTCTAACCTTTGTTATTTCCTCTCTTCTCTTTGCTTTTGATTTAGTTTGCTCTTCTTTTTTCTAGTTTTGAGATTTGAAAGATGTCTTTCTTCTTTTTTTAATGCAAGCATTCAGAGCCATGTTTCCCTTTCAGCTCTGCCTTCTCTTCATTCCACAGTTTTGGTATGTTGCACGTCTACTTCCACTCACCTTAAGATATTTCCTAATTTTGCTTCTGATTTCCTCTTTAAGCCATTGGTTGTTTAAGAATAAGTTGTTTAATTTCCACATATTGGTGATTTTTCCACTTCTCCCTCTGATATTAATTTCTAGCTTCATTCCATTTTGGTTGGAGAATATACATTGTATTACGTCAACATTTTTGAGTTTACTGAGACTTGTTTTATGACCCAAAGTGTGTTTATCCTGGAGAATGTTCCATTTGCCTTTGAGAAGAATGTGTATTCTGTTTTTGTTGGTGCAGGCTTCTATATTGTTTGATAGGTATAGTTGATTCAGAATATATTCAAATTCTGTACTTCCTTATTGATCTACTGGATATATGTTCTATCCATTATTGAGAAGGTATATTAGTTTGTCAAGCTGCTGGAATACAATATACTAGAAATGGAACAGCTTTTCAAAAGGGAATTTATTAAGTTGCAAATTCACAGTTCTAAGGCTATAAAAATGTCCAAACTAAGGCATCCAGTTAAAAGTACCTTGATTCAAGAAGGCCAATTGGTTTGGAACACCTCTGTCATCTGGGAAGGCACAAGGGCTGGCATCTGCTGATTCTTTGCTCCTGGGCTCTGAGGCTTTCAGCCTCTGTTTTCTGGGATTTCATCTCTAAGTGCCTGTTATAGCTCTCACCATTCTCCAAAATGTTTCCTTTTTTAAAGGACTCCAGTAAACAAATCAAGACACACCCTGAATTGGTAAAGTCACATCTTTATCTAACCAAAGGCCACACCCACAATTGGGCAATCACATCTCCATGGGGATAATCTAATCAAAAGTTTCCACCCTGCAATATTGATTCAGGATTAAAAGAAACACAACTGCCCCCACAAGATCAGATCAGGAATAAAACATGGCTTTTCTGGGGGTACAAAACAGCTTCAAACTGGCACAGAAGACTATGTTAAAGTCTATTAATTTAGAGCTGACACTTCCTCCTTTCAAATCTGTCAGTATTTGTTTGTTTCATATATTCAGGGGCTCTGCTGTTAGTTGCATATACATTAATTGGCACATTTTCCTGTTGAATTGTTACCTATCAGTATATAATGTACATCTTTGTCCCTTGAAGCTGTTTTTGACTTGAAATCTATTTTATCTGGCATTGATATAGCCACGCCAGCTCTCTGATGGTTACTTCTTGCATGGTATATTTTTTCCATCCTTTCACCCTCAACCTACTTGTATCTTTGACGGTAAGGAGAGTCTCTTAAAAACATTATGTATTTGGGCTATGATTTTTTAACCCATTCTGAGAATCTCTGCCTTTTCATTCGTGAGTTTAATCCATTTACATTTAAAGTCACTACTAATGATGCAAGACTTTCTTCTGTTGTTTTTCTATTTAGTCATTATAAGTCATCTTTTATGTCCCTCACTTCCAGTAAAGCCTACTTTTATATTTATTTTGTGTGTGTGTGCGCTGTATCATATTGAGTACTTCTATCTGGATATATTTTCATCTATTTTCCTTGTGGTTACCATGGGGTTAAAATTTAACATCCTGAACATATAACAATCATATTTGATTTGATGTGAACTTAATTTCAACAGTATACACATATACTTTTCCTATACCCCTCTGCTCCTCACCATATTTTAAGTTCTTACCATTTATATCTTTATACATTGTATTCTAAAAACATAGATTTATCCTTACTTTTATTATACTTGCATTTTAAGCACTTATAGGAAGTAAGAAATGCAGTTACATACCAAACAATACAATACTGGCATCTTAAATTACCCAAATGGTTATCATTACTACAGGTCTTTATTTCTTTATGATGCTTTGAACCACTGTCTAGTTTCTTTCTTTTCAGTCTGAAGAGTGTCCTTTAGCATTATTTGCAGGGCTACAATAGTGGTGATAGCTCCTTCACCTTTTGCATACCTGAAAATGTCTTAATCTTTCCCTAATTTTTTAAAACTTTATTGAATAATATAACATATATACAAAGCAAAGAAAGAAAAAAGCAATAGTTTTCAAAGTACTCTTCAACAAGTAATTACAAGACAGATCCCAAAGTTTGTAATGGGCTACCATACTATCCTTTCTCTCATTTTTTGAAAAAGAGTTTCACTAGATATAAAATTATTGGCTGGCAGTTGTTTTCCTTTAGTACTTTAAGTATTTCAGACCACTGCCTTCTTGCCTCCATGGTTTCTGATGAGAAACTGACACTCAATCTAATTGGGACTCCCTTGTACATAACACATTGCTTTTCCTTTGCAACTTTCAGAACTCTTTGCTTGTACTTTCCATTTGATAATGTGATCAATATACGATGAGGTGTATTTTTCTTCCTGTTTATCCTGTTTGGTATTCTCTGAGCTTCTTGGATATGCACATTCATATCTTTGGCTTAGATTGGGGAGTTCTCTGTCATTATTTTTTTACCATTCCTTCTGTCCCTTTCTCTCTTTCTACTCCTTTTGGAACACCTTTTGGAACACCCATAATGCTTATATTGAATTATTTGATGGTGTCCCAGAATTGTCTCAGGCTGTTTTCACTTTCATTATTTCATTTCTCTTTTTGCTCCTCAGCTTGACTTATTTTAAGTGTCTTTGCCTTCAAGTTCGATGATTTTTTCTTCTGCCAGTTCCAATCTCCTCTTGAAACCCCTCCTGAGCATTTTTCATTTCAATTATTTTGTTCTGCAATGCCCACATCATGATCTTCTTCACTGGTATTTTCTGTTTTTTTTTTTTATGCCCCTTGAGATTCAGCCGCCTATCTGGAAGGTCTGCCCAAGGTGAATGCAGCCATGGTTTTCCCTGTATTTCTTGGCATTTTTCTGGTCCTGGGATTTTGGCTTGTTAGTTATTGTGGAGTTTTCCTGCTTACAGGAGTTTGGTTGTCCTCTCTGTTTCCCAGGAAACAGACCTCCCTCTTCCAGGTATTTGACATCATAGATTTTTGTCCCAGGATATCTGCTGCTATAGTTTCTTATACTCCTTTAATTGTCTCCTGCTGCTTTTGGCTGGAAGGCAAATTCTGGGAGGAGGGCCACACCAGAGAGGACAGTCACAAGTCAGTCTTTTCCAACCAAAACAGGGCCAGGGACCCATAAAGAGGGTGCAGACTGGCTTCAAAATGTCCTAGGGAGGGGATCAGGAAGGGCTCCAAGAACTTCTGTGATAGCTTTCTAAAACTGCGCTTTCCTGGCCTGGCCAGCAAATTCAGCCCTTCAGCTAATTTCTTCCACAGCCCTGAGGAAGCACTGCTGTCTTTAAATCTCCACACCTCTGCCTCTGGCTGGGGAGAGTTGAAACAATGGCTACCACTGTCTTTGAGTGGAGTATATTGAAACAATAGCTGCCCTCTGAGCCAGGGATACAAATTTGCTAATCAAAAGACATGATCAGTGATTGGCTGTGCCCACTCCTGCTCTTGGAGAAGAGGGTTCTTATGTCTTTTTCTGTCACTAGCAGCTAGTCAGGGACTAGACTCTAAGGTTGCCTACCTTGAGAGTAGGGCAACAGTGCCAGTAGCCACTGTGCCTTCAGAACAATTTACAGGTCTTTCCCATAATTAATCTATCTCTTCCTCTCACTTTTCCCAGGATGGTGTAGAATGTTCTTCTGGCCTCTGGAGTCTCAAAATATTTTTGAGACAGTTCTTGCCTCATTTAATAGTTGTGTTGGTGGAAGGAATGAAACCTGGACCTCTATACACTGCCATCTTCTTCAGAAATATTATCATAAGTTTTTTTTTTTTTTTTGGAGTGTGTGTAACCAAGAAATCAGAATTTAAGAGATGATTTTGATTGTGAATCATTATATAGATGTTCATTTTTGCTTTCTGGTATATTGGAGTAGACAGAGGTAAATACCTGAAATCTCTAAATTATATTCCAGCTGCCTTGGAATCTGATAAAGATACCTTTAATCTTCTGTCCCTGTGATTGTAAAAACCTTGTGACTAATCTTCATTTGTACCCATTTATCCAGTTTTTCAACTTTAAAGTCTTGGAATCACTAAAGACAGCCCCTAATGTTTATTATTTTTTTCTAGTATATAGAAATTGAATTTCATTTTTACTTAGACCCTGTGACATTCCTAAAATTAATAAGGGCCTCAAATTTTATTTTGCAAACTTAGTACTGGTTTCTATATACCCAAGCATGGCATCTGTAAACAAAAATAGTTACCCTTTCCCCCCAACTTTTCTGCTTTTTCTTTCTACTCTTTGACTTATACTGCACAAGTCCAATCTCATATCTATATATAGTGGAAGTTATGAAAGAAAGTAACCTTTTCTTACTCTTTATTTAAGGTAATAAATCTTTCAATATTTCATAAAATATAAGGTGTAGTGATGAGAATAGCAGTACTTCTAGTATCCCCAGTTTTAGTCCAAAATCACTCACCAGTCTTTTAAAATTGTGAAAGCAGGGGAAATTTTTTCATATATGCATATTCTATAAATAATTTTTCCAAAATTAATGTCAAGAACTGGGTTTCCAATTTGGGCCATTGCAGATAGGCTTCTTTGATTACTAAGATAATTATTTCAGTAATAGGCTTAGACTGACACTTCCTAATGAGCCATTAGTGAGGGGCAACGGGAACTATCCGGACTTCAGCTTAACTCAGCAAACCACTGTGTGCAGGACCCTCTCACCCAGTGATAAATATTGTTGCTACTTTAATGCAGTATTGTTCACTCTACAATCAAAAACAAAGAAAATGTATCTGTTCCTACCCTTCAGTTATTTAATCACTGACCCAAAAAAGGTCCATCACTGATCCATTAGAGGCAACCATAGAAGCATATTCATTTACCCTAGAAAACTCCCAAATCACAGACCTTACATTCTCCCATCTATGTATCTATGGCATTTCCACCACTGATATCTATAATTCAGACACCACATATGCAACAATTTCTCCAATCCCCTCTAACATTATCCCTCACAGAGACACAATAACTCATGCTCTAATTTCTGAATAAATTATTTTCTATAATTTAACATTGAATACATTTTCCATTATGAAATTCCTAGATTTCCTCAAGGGGGTTCATCCTGCTAATAAAGACTTTTCCCTCTAATTTCATGTTTTTGTAACTATTCCTTCTCATTTCATGTTTTTGTTGTTATTCCTAAATTCAGTATTCTTTGGCACACCAAGGCTTGTGTTACACTGAATGATAGCGCACAGAATTACAGACGTAGTGATTCATTTCTTATGGAGTCCACTTATTTAAAGGACAAATTATAAATTAAGGCAATATTGAGTGTAGACATAGAACTTCTCACATATAATTTATCTGGCTTGTATATCGGAGTGGTATATGAGGATTTTTTACCTCTGTTAGCTATATATTGTGAGTTCTCTCACATGGTGTATCATCAGACAAGCTACTAAGGGTTTTGCTTTGAAGGTGACATTCATATGAACATTTTCCTGAATAAATTCCCTTATAGTAACTGAAAGAGTACTAATAACTAAAGCACTATCACATTGATTACAAACACAGTGTTTCTTCATTATATGAGTGTTTAAATGTTAAAGCTATTGCTGAAATCTCTCATATTCAACATGTAGTGTGCGTTCTCTCATTCCATCTAAGGTCAGAATATTGACTGAACATTTTCCCACATTGATGATATTCATAGGTTTCCTCTCACTTGTGAATAATTTGATAAAGTCTAAAGATAGAAAAATTAAGATCTTCCAAGATAGGTGACACTGCTATGGCTTCTGTGCATTCTCCCATGTTGCCCAAGGGCAGAACAATGAGCAAAAGCTTTCCCACACAGGATGAGTTGCCTCATGTCTTACAGACTAGAACATTAACTGAAATCCTTTCCATATAGATGGCATTCATGGAGCTTCTCTCCAGTGTGAGTTCTCTCATGTTTCTGAGGACATATCATTGAGGTCTTTTCCACATGTATGGCACTCATAGGGTACCTCTCCCATGTGAATTCTCTCATGTTGTCTAAGATGAAAATATTAACCATAGGCTTTCCCATGTTGATGAAAATATTGACTGCAGGCTTTCCCACATGTATGGAATTGATAAGGTTTTTTGCCAGTGTGTGCTTTTTCATGTTGTACAGGAAGAGAATATTTTCTGAAGTTTTTCTCACATGTATAGCACTCAGAGGGTTTCTCTCCAGTGTGCATTCTCTCATGTTTTTGAAAATGAGATTGATGGAAGGCTTTCCCACATAGATTACATTTATAAGGCCTCTCTCCAGTGTCAGATGTCTCATGTCCAAAGTAAAAAAATCAAATGTAAGTTTTCCCATGTGAAAGGCATTCTTACGGTTTATCCCCAGTTTGAGTGCCATTGCATTGTCTGTGGCCAGAGCTTTTAATAACAACTTTAGCACTTTGATGACATTCACATGATTTACTTCCAGTGTGAATCTGCTTATGTTGATTAAAAGATGACTGGTCATCAAGTGGTTTGCTTAAATATTGTTCCTTTCTCATGGGAGTTAACACATGTTGAGTCATTGTGGAAATGAGAGTAGAATATTCTTGTAAATAATTACATTGAAAGGAATTCTTTGGAGCATGAGATATCAAAGACATGACATCAGAATTTTCTTTCCTGTAGCTAAGTTGTGTGAATATCATTTCTTGCTTTTTATAGGCACTTTTCCTGCCTGGACTCTGGTTTTGGAGAAATCCCATTCTTTCTCTTCACATTTCCTGTCCTTGTGCCAACTGGAAAAGCACATCTGATTTGCAGACCTGACATCTGAAACCAGACGATTGATATTCTCCAGCATCATTCTTCTGAACAGTTTTCTCTGGAATATGTGTAGCAAAGCCCACTCTTCCTGGGTGCAGTCTACAGCAATATCTTTGAAGGTCTTTATTGTGGTTGCGTTGTCAATAGCTCAGCTGATGACTGTCTTCCTTTGGATTTTCACTCAACCAGACAAGCAATAGGTGAGCAAAACTCCACTGCAGCCATCTTGCAATCCCCAAGCTGCTGCTGCTCCCCATGTGATCTCATGCAATCTGGGCCCCTAATGTTTATTAATGAACAGTCTTGGATCAGCCCAGAACTAACTTACCCCAGGTCCAAAGTTACTTTGATAATTGAGACTAGATCTAACAAAAACGGGCCCTCTTGACATGCACAACAGCTCAGAGTTTAAAGTACAAGTCACCTGTAACTCATTCCACTATTTTCTTACATACATTCTGTGACTTAGCATGTCATCAATCATCTGGGGCCCCACTGTGCTCATTATCCTAAGCCCTACCCATCTTTTTCCCTAATAAAATTATCAGAATTACTGCAGTTCAGAGAGACAGATTTGGGGCCATCTGCTGTCCTGCTACGCACCTAGTAATTAACTTTTTTTTTCTCTTTGAAACCCTGCTGTTTCAGGAATTAGTCATTGAGCACACTGGGTAAAAAAAATCCACCACCTTTGTCTGTTAACAT
Organism: Myrmecophaga tridactyla; assembly: GCA_004026745.1. Taxonomy (NCBI): domain Eukaryota; kingdom Metazoa; phylum Chordata; class Mammalia; order Pilosa; family Myrmecophagidae; genus Myrmecophaga; species Myrmecophaga tridactyla. The sequence continues at coordinate 7,524 of PVIY010041796.1, read as the reverse complement.
ATTTGCATATATTTTGTTACAAGTGTTTTGCAAATATTTTGTCCATTCTGGGGCTTATCTTTTCATTCTCTTAACAGTGTTCTTCACAGAGTGGAAGATTTTGATCTTACTGAAGTGCAAATTATCTTTTTTTCCCATTAATTATGCTTTTGAGGTTGTATTTAAAAAGTCATTGCCAATTCCAAGATCATCTAGATTTCCTCTTGTGTTATCTTCTAGAAATTTTATAGCTTTGCATCTTACATGTAGACCTATGACCCATTTATTTTTGTGAAGGACATAGAGACTGTGTCTAGATTCATATTTTTGCATGTGAATGGCCACTGTTTATTTCTTAAACTGAGGAACCTCATAGTCTGTATTTTTATACTTCATAATCATCAAAGTATTCTTTTATGCTTTTGTCCTTTAAATGCTTTGAAAAAAACTTCTATATGTTTGACTTGATCATAATTGGTAAGAGTTTTTTGTTTGCTTATTTTGTTATAAATGTGGATACGTTTCTGTAATTTGTCTACATTTGAAATTTGGTGGGAAATGGCCAGTAAAAATATTATACAATGCCTTGGTATCCTACTTATTAAAGAAGCATCTTTCAAAAGTAAAAACTTGGTGGTGAGGTCGCAAGAGAATTGCAGATTCTTCATACTTTGAAGACTGTCAGTTGAGAAACCACAAAATAGAATGCAATTGAATAGACTGCATACTATAATTGTCAATGGGTTTTCTTTTTCTCTTCCGTATCCTGTTACAAGAATTGCATTTTAAGTTCAATAAATCTGTTCTAATAATCGCCATTTCTAAGTGAACATGCAATATAACTCATCTCTTCCCTCTCAATCTCCTCATTTTCTAAAGGATAATCTAAAAAATTAGATCTATTGTGTGGGGAGTTTTATTTATTGAAGTGTGGGAAGTATTTTTTGACAAAAAACAGGCATAATTATTTAGTTAAAGTTTTTAAGAACTTGCTTATTAATTAAAAGAAAAGTTTAAAAATAACCGTTTAAAAGCAAATACAATGAATCTACATTATATTCACATGCTGAAGGGCAAGGCCAAATAAAGCATTTCCTGGGAGTACTAGCTAATTTCCTGGGAGTACTGGGCTAATAATCCTAATTTCCAGTTGGTTTTCCTTTAGGTATTGTTTTCATTAGTAATTGATGTAATTCTGATTATAGGAATGGCTTCCTATACCATTCTGATAATTAAAAACTAAGTAATAAAAGAATCGTAATGTCCCCCTCTCATCCTAATCATATCCTTTCCTCTTTGATATATTATGAAATGATGAAAATGAAGGGAAAAAAGGGAAACATTGGAGGAGAAAACAGGAAAGTTGCTTTGGGACAGTTTATAACATAAAAAGTGTAGACTTGTTAAAAGTTTCTGTTAAAAAGGAAACAATGCCACCTCTACCTCTGACCTTCTTCCTGCCACTTTCTCACTCTTTCATGTGCTCACTATTTAATCCAAATTGGGATAATTTTCAAGTTCCTCAGCTGCACACTTGAGATTCACCATGAAATAGTGTCAGAACGAATTTTATCTTTCAGACCCAGGAATAATTGTACAACAAATGTAGGATAATATATATGCACAATATATAAATAATACCTGTGGACACTGTTACTTTGGAAAAATAAGTAAAAAATCTAAGTATGATTGGCTGTTTAAAAATTTTCCAGTAATAATTGCTGGTTACTTGCTCATTTATTTTGTCAATCAGATAATCAATAATTGGCACAAGTTTTTAATAAATATTTATGAGAGAATAATTCTAAATTAAGGAAATTCTCTCCATAAGCCTAAATTTATCTGAAAATTAGAAAAAGATCATCAATTTTCAATTATAGCACTGTTTGAATTCATGGATTATTACCTCAGGAAGCAGGAGGAACTCATTTGACACCCCAAGATATACAGGGTACTCTTCTAATAAATGTCAAAGAAATTAAGTTAAATATCCTTTATGACTGCATGCCATGGATACTGCTTATACAAAGCAATGGTTGCAATTACTAACTGACTGGGTTTTTGTGAAGATTATGTAAAAAACAAAAAAAGGAATGTAAAAAGCAGAATACAGTAGAGAGCAAGGCATAGAGAGCTACCAAATAAATGTTATTGGTTCATACTATCCATTCAGAAAATATGTACCAAATTCATACCATTTGCCAGTTATGATTTTAAGAATAAAGACATAGAAGGGAAAAAATAATAGTGAACAGTACAAATGGATTTAGAAAAAAACTCTTATGGCAGTTCTCCTTATCCAAAGAGAGTCCAAATTATCTGGCTCACTACCACTTGGGGACAGTTACTGAAATTTTAGACACATTTCCCAGCATAGACTCCAGCAAGCTTAAGGCTTGGAATTCTAACCCCAGTTTATTGACAGCAGTCATTATGATATCTTACATCTTTTCACAGAGTTACTTTTAAAACTGTCAAAAGCTGATGCCAACTCAAATGGGTTCACGCACTACACAGATAATGGTTCAGGGGGCCTGAAAGCATTTCCTGGGAGTACTAGGCTAGAAGGGGTATTTGTATTACATCACCTCAGAGTTGAAATTCCAAGTTTTTCCATTAACATGGGGAATTCCTCTGGCATTTTCTCTTCTACCAGTTATAGCCTACAAGTTTTTTCTTTAGTGACACCTAGTGGTTCCACGTTGTAATGAGAGCACTTATTAGCTTTGAAACTTTTCTCTGGCTAACAGGTCAAAAGAGTCAAGGCATGGGTTTCTTCCTCATCTTTACCCTTGTCAAATAGTCATTTGAGAAAAATATCTTTGTATCATGGCCTTTCAGATTCTCCCACTTCTTACTTGTAAAATAGAAATGATATTTGTGCTCCCATTTCAGTGATGGGTTGTCAAAAATCTCTGGAGTAGAGATTCTTTGAGTGATTAAGATTCTAAATCATTTCCCTTCCTCTGCCTTTGGAAGAATTACAAACAAACAGAGTGTGTGTGTGTGTGCATGTGTGTGTGTGTGTGTGTGCGTGTGTGTGTCAGGGTGGGGGTGGGCGCATAAAGAGAATGTCAAAATTTACCTACCGTGACCAGAGCAGAGAAATACTATGGAAATTTTTAGATAGGAAGAAGCTCATGGTTCACATTTTTCTGTCTGGTTTGAACTGTTGATGATTTCAAAGCAAAGTAAAACCCAGAATTTCACATTCCAGACTTGAAAGCCATTTCAAAATCATTTTATAACAGATCTACTTGTGGTACAGCAGTTATTTATCTTACTCTTTTATTTTCTCTCCACCATAAATTATAAAAGCTGGACACTATCCAAGGAATTCCCAGGACATAGAAGAGATCCAATTCATTATTTTCTTCCTATATTTTAAATACTGAAAATGGTATAACAAACACTCATATGTCCAGGTTTTCTTTAATAAAAGAAAGAAAATATTATGGAAAAAGTTGGTCTTATTTTTTCCTCTTCCAATCCCATTCCTCATCACTATCATGCATATGGCATTTATCTACCCAGTCTAAGAAATTTAAAATTCGCTCCATATATATGTACACATCAAAAATATTATTCAGTGGGTACTTTAATCATACATTATTGCTTATAGGTATCAATATGTAATTTGTTTAATAATTTCTTTTTGACAGCAATACAGATTTACTTATATACTCTTAGTCCATTGTTTAGTTGCCGAGTTCAGCCATAGGAAGGGATAACAAATTTCTTTGTCCACTCTCTTACTGCTTGAAAATTCTTTCCAATATTATTTTCCCTATCAAAATCAGAGCTATGGAAGCACTTTTGGAATGTCGGAGTAAGGTTCTCTGAAAATCTGCTCTTCCAAAAAGCAACAAGAACACTGGCAAAATTGTCAAAATAAACTTTTTCAACCCCCTGGGAATTAATCAAAGACTTGCAACAATTCAAGAAATGTTTATTCAAAAAAAGTCTGGATTTCAATAAAAATGGAGCTTTGTGGTATTTAATTTACTCTATTCCCACCCTCCTTCTCCTCAATTCCATGGTAGTCTTTAAAACTAACAGCTTTGTAACCACAGTGTCTGGGACAATGAGCTGCCTAGCAGTTAGTGGAGGGAGTGGAATGTGTTCAGAGCTCCCTAAAGTCACCCACAGAATCATCACTATTTAACCTGACTGACCACCTCCAAGAGAAGCACCATTAATAGGACTTGTCTTTATTTAACCTGACTCAGCTCATTCAGGGCAAACAGCCCTATCCCCAGGGCGTTTTCTGAAAACAATCACCAGCAGTAGTGTAATGTTGCAGTTGCCTGAGGAAGAAATAAAAATTGTAGCAAAAGAGGCTGACCAAAAAATGTAAAAAGAAAATTTGGGGAATAAGATGTCCATAGCCAGCTTTGGAAAGCGCTGACATATTCCTGGGGATCTAGAAGGCCACATACATGTGCAGAATTGTACACATGCAAAGACAAACCTGAGAAGGCCCTAACTAGACACTTCTGTGAGGTAGTTCATCACCACTGGACCTGCCCTACAAGCTAAACCAAAGGGCGTTCTTCAGACTGAAAAGCAAGGGCACTGGACAGTAGATCAAAGTGGCATAAAGAAATAGAGAATCCAACTACACATTAAAAGAATTATACACCATGGTCAACTGGGCTTTCCCAGCTATGCGAGTGATTCAACATAAGAAAATAGATTAATGTAAATTAATTATATGATGTATAAATTAATTAATAGAATGAAGGGAAGAAAACATGATCATGTCAATTGATGCAAAAAAAAGACATTTGAGAAAATCTAGTACTTCTTGATTAAAACACTTAGAAAACTAGGAATAGAAGGAAACTCCCTCAACATGATAATGGGACTCTACATAAAACCCACAGATAACATCTTACTTCATAGAGAAAGACTGGGGAGTTTTATTTATTCCTCTAAGATCTAGAACAAGATAAGGATGCCCACTGTCATCACTCTTATTCAACAATGTACTAGGATTTCTAACCAGAGCAATCAGGCAAGAATAAGAAATAAAAGGCATCATATTGGAAAGGAAGTAAGGCTTTCCCTATCTACAGGTGACATCATTCTACATACAGAAAATCCTGAAAAATCTACAACAAACTCCTAAAACTAATAAATAAATTCAGGAAAGTGTACAAAATCAACACATAAAATTCATTAGTATTTCTATACACTAATAGTGAACAATCTGATGAAGAAATCAAGGGAAAAAATTCCATTTTCCATGGCAACTAAAAGAATCAAATATCTAGGACTAAATCGAACCAAGGATGTAAAGGACTTGTACTAAGAAACCTACACATTGCTAAAAGAAATGAAAGAAGATATAAATAAATGGAAGGATATTATATGTTCATGGGCTATAAGACTAAATATTCTTAAGATGTCAATATTCCCCAAACAATTTACAGGTTCAATACAATCCCAATAAAAAATTCAACTGCCATCTTTGCAGAAGTGGAAAAGTCAACCATCAAATGTACACAGAGGTGCAAGAGGCCCCGAATAGCCAAAGCCATCTTGAAATAGATGAATGAAGTTGGAGGACTCACAATTCCCAATTTTAAAACTTATTACAAAGACACAATAATCAAAACAGCATGGTACTGGCACAAGGACAGACATGTAGACCAATGGAATTAAATTCAGGGTTCAGAAATCAATCCTTGAATTTATGGCCAACTGATTTTTGACAAGTGTGCCAAGTTCTTTCAGTTGGTAAAGAGTAATTTCTTCAACAAATGGTGCTGGATGTCCATATGCAAAAGAAGGAAGGTGGACCCCTACCTCATACCATATACAAAAATCAGCTGAAAATGGATCAGGAACTTAAAAATACTGGAACCACAAAATTCCTAGAAGAAAACATAGGGAAGTATATTCAGGACCTTGTATTAGGCAATGTTTTCTTAGACTTTACACTCAAAGCACAAGCAGCAACAACAACAAAAATAGATAAATGGGACCTCATCAAAATTAAAACCTGGCAACTCTATGACTAGGTGTATACTCAAATGAACTAACAGAAGGGACTCATGCAGATATTTTCACACTAATGATCATAGGGGTATTATTCACAATTGCCTAAAGATATAAGCAACCCAAGTGTTCATCAACTGATGAATGGAGAGACAAAATGTAGTGTATATATAAAATATTTTTCAGCTGTAAAAATGAATTGTTATGATACATACAACAATATGGATGATCCTTGAAGACATCATATTGAGTGAAATAAGCCATATACAATACACAAAATGGCAAATATTGTATGAACTCACTTATATGTAATAATCAGAATATGGAAATTCTTAGACTTAGAAACTAGAATAAAGGTTAACAGGGGCTGAATTGGGGGTAGAGAATTGAGAGTTAATGCTTAAGTCATACAGAGTTTCTATTTGGGGTGATGGGAAAAATTTTGGTAATGGATGGTGGTGATAGTAGCAGAACATTATGAATGAAATTACAACACTGAATTATATATTTGAATATGTTATAAAGGGGAGATTTTAAATATATATGTTACTAGAATAAGGTGTTTTTTTTGCAAAATAACCATAGGAGTGAACAACACAAATAGTGAAATATTATATATATATATATACCATAGACCGTCATTAACAGTACAATTATGAAAATGCTCTTTCAGTAATTGTAAATATATCACACTAATGCATGTTGTTAATAATAGTGTGGTATATGGAACTCTGTATTCTATGCATGATTTTTCTGTAAATCTACAACTTCCTTAAAAAAAACTAAGGAATTCTGAATAATGTATGAAATTTAATAAGAATGCATAATTGTTGGCTCATAAATTATAACACACTATACTAATTACATAATATACCATACTAATTACATAACATACCATACTAATTATAATTATAACATATCATACTAATTAGTACCATACTAATGTTAAATATTAATGTTATGGGGAAACTGAATGTGCAGTATAGAATTATTCTGATTATCTTGCCAATTTTTTTGTAAATCTAAAACTGTTCTAAAAAATAAAGTCTATTTTAAACAGTGATATAAAGCATATACCTGATAATTGTCTAATATCTAGAAATATGTAAAAAACATTTGCACCTCAACAATAAAAAGTCAAATGGCCAAAATTTTTTTATTTTTTGAAACCTTTTTTTAATTGAAAAATGTAATATAGATACAAAGCAAAGAAAGAAAAAAGCAATAATTTTTAAAGCATATTTCAACAAGTAGTTACAGAAGAGATCCCAGAATTTGTCACGGGCTACCATTCCACAATCTCAGTTTTTTTCTTCTAGCTGCTCCAAAACACTGGAGGCTAGAAGAAATATTAATATAGTGATTTAGCAGCTATACTCACTTGTTGAATCCCATTTTCTCTGTTATACCTCCTTCTTCTTCTTTAATCCTTCTACCAATCTATGGGTATCTTTGGACAATGCCCATTCTGACTGTTTCATGTTGAGAAGGCATGTCCACGCTAAAGGATAGGGTGATGAAATTAATTGATAATCTTGGAGA